>JAZHYW010067417.1:0-17500 GCA_037355805.1 Ixodes ricinus | reverse complement strand
AAAAATACCGATATTTTTTATTACGATACAGAAGTGATTCAAAGCACGTATTCATTGTAATGTTATAAAGAACTAACAAGTAAAAGCTTCCACTGTTCTTTTTTTTGCTATTTATATATGTTTATATATGTAGTATCTGACAATTCATTAAATGCAAGGTGTGGTCTATTAATTCGATTTACGCTTTTTGCATCGCAATTTGTTCCTTGGCATTCTTATCAGCTATTACTGCAATTTAATTAAATGTGGTGCGATTATGCGGCACTGGGAGTAGTGATTAGACAGCATAAATTGATATTTTCGCTGTTACTTTGCGCGTAAATTATTATTTGAATCACTCACTTGTTTGCTTCATGACAATATCTAAAACAAAGTCATAATTAGAGTCGTAGATCTTTTTTTTTTTTAGTATAAAACGTAAAACATAATATAGGCGTTAGAGCTTACATCATAATTTATATACAGGGCATCTCTCAGAAGAGAAAAACCTTGTTTTTCGGCCAGAGTGAATAAAACTGTGCATCGTACAAAGCTCAAACTCCGTGAGAAAGGGTTTATGGCGGTTGGGATTTGAAAGCGAAAGTTTGGAAACATTACGTTACCTGGATCGAAAGATAATTGAGAAAGACAAAATTCCTTTTGAGCCGACGTCCACCAAGCCAAATATCGTCAAAACTAGAAGTGACATTGGGAACGCTTGTGAGATTTATATCCGCGGACAACACTTGTCAGCAAAGAAAAATTATATTGGTATCTTTCTTGCTGACAAGATTTTCTTCACTGAAATAGAAGGCGCCAACATTGTAATTTGTTTTGTTTTGACGATAGTATGCTGAGGTGGACGTTTTGCCATAGAGCAATTCAGTCTTTCTCAATTCCATTCAATTAACGTCAGGTTTTCAAACTTTGGCGTTCTATTCCAAGCGCAAGCGTCATCTTCTCATGGAGCATGAGCTTTCTGCGATGCATAGTTCATCTACCCGGGGCCAAAAGCACTGTTTTCTTTTCTCGGTAACTCCCGCCATATTGGCTACTGTCAGTGGCTTCTACTTTTTCTGCCCATTGAAGATTGCTCACTGCTACGATGTACAGTCTCCGTCAATAGAACAGAACAATTCGTTGAGGCAGTTCATGCGGTGGTGCAAAGCACATTTTGGTTAGGGACACGTTATTTCTAGTGGGGGAATAGAATAAGGGTTTATTTATTTCCTCGTGCCAAAATATTATGTTCTAAATTATGGTTGTAAATTATGGTTTTAAAAGTTATGGTTGTAAAAAACGGCGATGTGTCCCTTGTTACAAATTATCGATAAACTTCCTTGCTTTGTGGCTTTTCGAAAGTTTTCAAGCTTGTCATCCGTACGAGAATTTTTTTTTTTCGACAGAAGATAATTTTGTTGCAGCATGGTTTTTTGAGTAATAGGTCAGTCGAGACTAATTTGTGTACATTTTTAGACTTTTCTGCACTATTTGTGGCTAATAGATGACAAGTCGACTCAATATATTTTGATATGTCTAAGGCGTTCGACAAAGTGAGACATAAATTACTCTTGCGTAAACTGTCTTCATGTGGAGTGTGTCTTGAATTAGGCGAATGGTTTGACAGCTGTCTGTCATTGCGCTCAGACACTTAAAATAATGACTGTTAATCTGAAAAAAAAAATTCGACGTCCGGTGTTTCTTAGGGATCAATAATGGGCCCTCTTTTGTTCATGATCTTCATGAATGATATAGTATCCTGCGTAAACAGTTCTCAACTACTTATTTTTGTTGATTACCTTAAGTTGTTCAAAAGCATTAATAGTCTTAAAGATTTCGATGTCCTACAAGGTGTCCTTACCAGCGTTCTTCAGTGGTGTAAAAATAATCAATTGCTGCTTAACACCCAAAAAACAAAAGTGATTTATTTTTGCCATCAGCGTTCTTTTTTTTTTTTTTTTCTGAGTCTACTTATTATCTCGAGGGATCGCCAATACAGCGTGTATCAGTCTCAAAGGACCTTGGTGTGTGTGTTGACAGCGCATTATCTTTTAAAAATCATGCGTCGTTGGTCGTGGGCAATGCTTTTGGAGTGTTAGGGGTAATTTCTCGTTTGACGCGTAATTTTAGAAACCCTCATTCATTGATTCACCTTTTTAATTCTTGGGCGAAGTCACGACTCGAGTTTTCTTCTGTCGTATGGAACTCGATATCTAAGACGCAGGCTATGACCATAGAAAATGTTCAGAAAAGAGTTGTCCGGATTGTTTATGATAGATACTTTGAGCGGCGCTTTTATTATAGGTATGAATATATAATGAAATTGTTTTCACTTTCACTACTGTCTAAAAGGAGGACTGTTCGAGATTTGATTTTTCTGCATAATTTTGCAAAAGGCGTAGTTGATTCAGCGCAACTTCTCGCGAAAGTGGACTTACATATTCCATTCCGAGTAACCAGACACCTTTTTTGTTTTGATGTTCGCTCGCCACGTAATACCTCATTTCTTTCACGATTTCAGTCATTATATAATACATTCGCTCCACCCCACCTTGACAGATCTGCATCAATTTCTATGTACCGTCACAATTTGAATGATATTATTCTAGCCCCTTAGCATTATGTTTGCGTTACATGTTTTATCTTTTTAGTAAGCGTGTTTAGAGCGTATGTATTTGCGTGCTGATTTTGTTTGTTTGTGTTGGTGCACCAATGAGAAGACCAATGTGGTTGTTTTTGGGCACCCAAAATAAAGATTATTATTATTATTAAAGAGAATCCAACGCAGCCGCCTTAAACTGCCTTGTCGAATGAGTCTTTCATATTTATGGATACTGTGCCACTTCTCAGAGCACGAGAAACGCATGCAAATTTGCAAAAACCTGTTTTTCCTTTATTTTTCATTTTCTTAAGGGCGAACAAGTCGTTACACGCCCCTAAGAACGTGCGTACAAATCCCCCAAATCCTGTTTAGTCTACAGCCACACTAACAAGCATCACAAAACGAAACTCCGAAAACAAAAAGTAGAACTGCTCTTGGTTAACTTACAGATCACGCTGCACTCAAAATCAGGTTGCTACGGATTAAGGCGTTTAGATTCATCCCAAATCCCTCGAAAGCTTGTTGAGTCTACTTACCCACTTAGCATCCCTGCTACGCGGAAATGTCTCTGCGCGGATTGAGGGGTGAGGAGCTTCGGTGAGACGCTGGATACAATGCCGTATGTTGTAGCAGCGCTGCCAGATGGAAAAGTGCACGTCGACAGCAAACTTTTGTCAAAATTTCACCAGATTTCATCAGACAATATTTCTGACATAGAAAGGACATATTGAAAAGAAATCAAGCATTCATATTCAGAACCCTTATTTCAGGAAGAAGATAAATGAACACAGTCAATTTCAGGTGGTAGGGCTCCTCAATCTGTCTAGTTCGCACACCCGCGTTTGACTATACGACAGAACTGCGCTATTCGCCCTTTTTTGTTTGGCCACAAACTCGGTGGCGCCATCTACTGGGTAGCCCCGGAACACTTCCGGTTCGAGTATATTACTAAATTTTTTACTCATCATTCTTTTATCATAAGATAGAATTAAATCTGACTGTGCTATAAGTGGCAATTTTCAGAAAATAGCGCCTATATTTTATTTCGAAAATACAGCGAAACACGCCGTCGTGTTTAGAAGCGGAAGTCGCTGGAGGACTATTTGCACGCTGGCGCCACCACGTGTTAATCCACGCAAGAAAGGCCGAATGCTCCGTTTCACATTCTCACAGCTAACGCTGCGATCCGATCGAGCCCATAATCAAGAAGCGCCAAAAGAGTAAATTAACAGCGCGTTCGAGGTCTTTGTGCCGTTTGCTATGCTTCGTTCCAACTTGAGTGCAGCTAAAACCAACCACGTACAGCGAACGCGCCGTGATTCTGGGTGTTTTGCTGTGCGTGATTTGTTTGGCTGGTGAGAGCGAACGCGCAAAGAGAAGTATCGCCGTGACGTTGCAGTTTTGACGCTGGCCGATAGGCTCCATTGGATCCTATAGCATTGGCTGCAGTCCAACTTCAGGTGCACTGGAGTACGCGACCGGTTATTAAGCCGCTTGTCCCTGGTTACGACAGGCTGCGCAGCAGTCGAAGACGGTCGTATACGCTGCAGTCACAAGCGGCTCAGAAACTGGTCGTAGCGGAATCCGTCGTTGTCAAACGCGAGTTTCAGAACCAGCCTTTACGCGCGAAATCTGTGTTATCTTGTGGGAGCGCTATCCTGGCGGCAGCCGAGGGACTGCTCCGTGACGCAGCGCTCGACGAAACAGCTGGAGGGGAGGCCGTTCGCTCAATGCCGAAATCGTGGCTGGACTGGGGCAATTCGCTTAACGCATGCAAGTTTGCCTGCCGAAAAGGTTGCGCTTTTTTGCAACTTTCCTCATGCTACGATGCATATACTTAAAAGACCGATCTCACGAAGCATTCGGCGCATGCGTGTCGCCGCCATAGCTTTAGTTCACAGGGGACAGGCAGCAGTGCACGAGACGGCTCATGCCGTCTCATGCTCTGCACGCGCAAAGCTCCGGAGAGTCGTCAGCGAGGTCGTTGCAAGTGCAAAAAAACAAATTTCCCTGGATGCGCAACCCGGCAGCGGTGGCATATATCACACTGGCTGGTCTATTGATCGTTCTATAGACCATTTGCTCTATTACCCAAGCATCAAGGAGAATGCAGGGATTGGTGTTCCACGCGCCGCACGTGCCGGCGTCAGCAGTAGCAACTTTTCTGAAGCAAAATACCTAAAACAAATGGCATCTCGCACGCGCGTTCGTCAACGCTTTATTTTAGTTATTTACTTCGAATCTTTTTATACGGGGAAGGCTTGCGCGTGTGGCGCGTGGAACACCAATCCCTGCATTCTCCTTGATGCTTGGGTAATACTGCAATAGGTCTATTGAGTGATCAACGTGCGAAAGACGCAGTAGTGCTGCGAGAAACCGTGATTATCATTGAGAAGGGCCGGTTTTTAATCGCCTAAATGGGCATTGTGCTGTTCCTAGAATGTTATTGGGAGCCTCTGTCCTTTAGTACGCCACTACCTTGCACGCTCTCTTTCGGTTATCTGCAGTGGAACGCGCAATCAGAACCAAAAGTAAATGTTGCCAGTCCAGTAAAAACTGACGAGTTAATAATTATGATGACCTGATATGAGCTCAAAATTAGTTTAAAAGCCCTACATAGGTTTTTAAACCGTATCAAAGATACAAATTAACTAAACTGTAACGCTATCTGAAAGAAAGAAAAAATCGATGAAACCGCGTTTTGATGAAATGTCTGGTGCCCAAATAGCAACAATTACAAAAACATTTTATACAGTCTATAGAAATACTATCCACATTTTGGCGACTCTTCTAACTTCCTATCCAGACACGTGGCATCGATAATTTTCAATAGACTTTCTATAGACTTTCTTTCAACCGAAGCATATGAAGTGGAGGCGATAGAAATGCTCCAGAATTTCAATCACCACGTCTCAAAAGAGTTTCTTTCATCAAGTTTCCTTAGAATTTCTATGGACTATAATCAATAAAATAAGATGCAGTGCGGAGAAGCGATACCAGACCCAGTTGAAGCCCCCATGCGAAGGATGCTTTTTTGACTGTGTCAAATAATTATCGCCTCTTGCAATGCTTTATAGTTGGAGATGTAGTTCACCAACCCGTATAAACACATTTCGTACAAATTATTTGCGAAAAAGAAAGCAGCATACTTGTAATATCTTTATCTTCTGAGATGGTCCTCGTTAAAGTGATTGCATCTCAAGCGTATGTTATAGACCTTTTTACTGTTTACAAACACGAACTGCGCCGCTTGCGTCCCGAGCGACTCTTGGTCGCTCCGTCTTTGCAAGCCTGTCGAGCTTACCTATGTTACCATATGCTAGAAAGCATAAATACTACACTGAACACAAAGTTGGAGATTTCATGAGGGCCTTCGCTTGTATACAATTTAACGTCTTGGAAGAGGTAAGTTGGTATACAAGAATATATTCGAAACATTTTAACAAATCTCGCGCTTCTTGGTTCTTTTGGCGTTCATCTGGAGAATTGGTGGCTAAACGTGTCATCGACATTTTCAGCAGCTATGTTAGGGTGGGTTTCTGTTCAATATATTTATGAACCGGAAGTGCTCTGGGACGTCAAAGACTAGAGCACCGCTTTTTGGCGTTTGCCATGAAAAGGGTCTATATAGAGCGGGGAGCAGTCAACACTACTGATTTGCTAATGTTATGAGTGTTCCATGCCGTGCGTACCCGTGACATCTGCGTATGTGCACACGACAAGTGATGAGTGCATATTTCCATGAATGTATCGTGACAAACAAAATTAACATTCCGAATTTAATATTTTGTTAGCGAAAAACTGACCTATTGTCGTTAAAAGGGGGGAAAACGTTGTTGAAATCTCTATTTGTTTTTTATACAACTTCTATCCAATCTGTCACTCTAAGATCTATAAAAAGTGTACATAAAAAAGCGGTCAAAAAGCTATAGACAGTGGACAGAAAGGTGGATACATTTTCTTTAGATTATCTATAGACTCTATACACTATTTTCGATAGATGTTTTGTAGAAAGAGGATAAATATTTTTGTAAGGGAAATTACCATTTAGAATTTACTATAATAATCTGTAAGAAAAATTTCTAAAAAGCCATCTAAATGTAATCGAAGGTTACAAAAACGTCATAAGTTAGGCGCAAAGCAAGTAATAAAACTGAAACTCTTGTCATGGCAAGAGCACCAAATATTCTTCAAAGCATATTAGAAATGCAATACATGTCAATCATAAATATCACCACGTGATAAGATATCTGAAAGCATTCAATCAAACTTATTATGGCTATATTATTACCTTTTCGTAGAATTTCGATAGTTGAAGGTAGCATATTGAGAGCATCATAATCCAGACGACCACACAGAATATAAACGAGCACTATCAACGAGCTGTGCAACAGAAATTGATATACAGTTCTTGTTTATTTTTATAATTTTCATTACAATATAGCTTCAATAGGCGAGGATTAGACGATTGATTAACATTCCTAAAACTCGACTTTGACCCAATTTCTAGCTGTCAGAGTTACCTAAGATGTATCGCCATCATTGTGCGCTCGCAGGAAGGATGTGGACTATTCTATTCTTTGTCGTACACACTGATGGCCTTTACTTTCTCTTTTTCTTCCTCTCTTTCAATCTTCTCCGTCTTTCAATCGTGATAAATGACGCCTCCGAGACCAACTAAAACGTCCACCTCCGAGACATCGGCAAACAACAGCAATAGACAAAGTTCCCCAGACACTGTCTTCGCTTATAGTTGTCGATGAAGTCGTTCCGTCAGCGTCCCTGATCCGCTGCCCGACGACAACCAGACGACAAGTAAAGGAGGCAAAGAGAGCGGGAAGCGACCAGCAGACAGGTCTCCGCGACGACGCAAACTCAACCGTCAAACAATGGACAGCTATCCGAGCGTCCACGACTCTCGGCCTTCGGCCGCGATACCAGCAGGGGCCGCTTGCTAGAAAGTTTTGACTCAAGTCTTGGCTCAAGTCTTGACTCAGGCGCCTGGCGGTCTCGGCTGAGACCGTGACTGAGACCAAGACGGATCCAGCACGGTCTCCGGCGCGGTCTTAGCCCAGTCCGGACTTGAGACTGGCACCAAGACCGCCAAGAACGGAGTGAGCAGTACCTAGAGAGGGAATCTAGGGAAAACTGAAGAAATACCGGAGAAAACAAAGGGTGCGTTCCAAATCTACTCGAATGGATCCGAGTTACCCTGGCGGATTATGTCACGTGACAACACAAATCAAGTAATGCTAGACGTGGGTAGGTTTTCGAACGCAAAGGTACAAAACCTTTACCCTAGAGTGAGACCGAGTAAATTTTGGAACACGGCCGAAGATTCCGGACGTGGAAGTGACGAGTTGTGACCTCCTGTCCAATAAGAAAGCGCCGGCGGCGCGAGGCGGCAAGCGAGAGATTGTCTGCTTCTGCTACGCTGCGATCGGTTTGGGCAAAGAGAAACGACGACAGTCGCAAAACTGCGGCACATGTCTCGTACATACCGTGGTTCCGTGCAAAATAGAAGAAAAAAGAAAGAGTCAGCGATGCGCGGTTTTGGGTAGAGTTTAGTGCGCACCAACGCTGTCATATTGCTTCGTATCGCGATCGTCTGTCACCACCGTCGTCGACGTCCAGTGCGTACGCCGAATAAAGTTGTCTACAGAAATGCCTGCGTGTCCTTAGACGCCTAATTTTTAAAGAAAAAAATTGCGCTGGACGTATTTTCTCGGAAGCATTTGCTATAAAAGTTGATAATTATGTTTCGATCATTAAGTTAGCAGACGACCGTCTGCGTTTGCTGCACGCAGACATGGATGTCGCCGGTCCATCACGGATGCCTCCCAAGGTAAAGAAATCAAATTGGTCCGAAGATGATAAGTTTCAATTGGTTTACGAAATCGAGAAACGCAAACGTATAATTAAGA
The DNA here is from genome assembly GCA_037355805.1 of Ixodes ricinus. Classification (NCBI taxonomy): domain Eukaryota; kingdom Metazoa; phylum Arthropoda; class Arachnida; order Ixodida; family Ixodidae; genus Ixodes; species Ixodes ricinus. The sequence continues at coordinate 8,995 of JAZHYW010067417.1, read as the reverse complement.
ACAAATTTAACAACAATATTACAAAAGCTGCTAAAAGAAAAGCATGGCAGGAGATCGCATCCGTGATGAATTCGCGGCATCCATCGACGCTGCGCACTGTGCCGCAGATCAAAAAGCAGTGGCAAAACCTCAAATCTCGCAGCCGCGCTGAACTGGCCCTCTCGAAGAAGGCAGACTCCACGACCGGTGAGTTTACTATACATATGTTTTTACTGCACATAAAAATGAAGCACACATTCTGTGTGCTAAAGAAGTTTTTTTCACTTTCTCATTTTCTTGGCTGAATTATAGAAGCAATTAAGATATCAAGCTATTAATACAATCAAATCAAAACAATGAATGTGCTTGCTGCAATCAGACAAAATTTAATGCCCAAACAAAATATAAAGTGAACCTTGTCTTCCACAGGCGCAGGGCGCAACGAGTACAGACTAACACCGCTGGCTGAAGCTGTGCTGGCGGTCATCGGTTTCACAAGCCCCAACCTTCTGGGTATCGAAGGAGGCATTGACACCGACGAGTGAGCTGTCATGTTACTGCTATTTGTACGAAGTCCAGCCTTTTGAGATTCACACGATTGGGGGTTCTACTAGCAAAGCTAATATTGTATTGATAATCATATCTGGGGTTCGCAAGTACTAAATACTGGGCCACTCAAAGAAACATTCTGGTGTGTTCTCTCCAGAGCAAGAAAGAACCGTGCACATCCAAGAACTCTAAAACTTTGAACCATGTAACTTGAAGTTAAAGTCGAGCTAGGCATGTCAATGAAAGGCCACTGCGCTCATCAATGAAGATAATAAAAATTATATAAATAATAATTATAGTAATTATTGGATCAGAAGAGCCACGGCACTGCAGAAAGGCAGCAGCCCGTGCAAGGTATGCCCGCAATGCCACATCTAGTGATGGTGATTATGTGATGATGTAAGATCACGACCTAATCTTGTGAGATGCAAGATTAAAATGATGGTGATTATGAGCCGACATGTACAAAGGGAGGACGACGCAGTCTTCTGAACATCGCAAGCGCCGTTGGCCGAGTTTTGAAGGTTTGGGAAAGAAAAATGATAGCAGACTTAGGCTGGTACACTGCTGAAACGGTAGAAGGTACGTCTTAAAAAGGTGTCATGCAATGTGAACAAGACAAAGGTGATTGTGTTTCTACTACACCACCATTGCAAAATACATTATACTCTCATGATTTCAAACTCCAGGAAGCCATGAATTTTGTTTGATTTATCAGAAATTTATCTAAATAATGATGCAAGATAAAAATATGATTTGCCTTATGAATGGCTTCACGTGCACAGAAGATATTTCATGCTCTCCTTTACATAGGCCTACTGATCATAACCAGGCATGCTACACATGAAACATTCGTGAAATGTAAGACAAGTTTATTTATCCCTCAAAAATGTTCATTGTTGTGGGCTGTTCAAACAGCACATGACAACTCAAAACAAAATTCAGTTTGTTCCATCAGGTCAAGAAGTTGTCTAGTGTGAACTATTAAACGGGGGACACGTGACCAATGAAAACGGACACTGCACCACAGTTTTCATAGCAACTTGTGCGGACGTTGTGACGTGCCCATGCTATGCCTATGCCACTTAAATTCAGTGCCGTTGTCCTGCAATTCATATTTTTTGTTCTTGCAGCCCTTTTGTTTAGTGCACTTTTTCCGAGCACCGGTGCACTGCAGAGGGAACACCCATGGACCTGTTGCTTCTCCGCAATGCACCGGTGCTCGGTGTATGCCATGCTGCCACATCACAGCGTCTGTGCAAGTTGCTGTGGAAATTTCCGCATGAGCCCCGTTGAGTGCGCTTATCACCGAGCACCGGTGCATTGCGGAGAAGCAACAGCTCCATGGGTGTTCCCTCTGCAGTGCACTGGTGCTCGGAAGAAGTGCACTAAACAAAAGGGCTGCAAGAACAAAAAATATAAATTACAGGACAACGACATTCGGTTTAAGTGGCTTATGAATACACTAAAAACATAGCGGGACAACCAAACTTATGAAATTCGTTTGAATTAACCAGAAGTATAATATCAGAGTTTGAATTATCGCAAGACTACCGTATACAGGCTAGACGTTTATGAAGTCAAGCCGAACTATGACAAGCAGCAAAACAAATATATTGTTTTATCTTGAAAACTCTACAGCTACGTAGACCCAAAGGTCACGAACACAACGCTTGGACCTCATTTGCTTCAGGTCCGTTGTATTGAGATGGCAAGTCAATTGAATGAAGGCACAAAGCTGAGACAGTCTGCTACATACGTAAACATATTTGTGCGAGATTAGTGCTCTCAAATCTCACTCATTCTGTAGGTAGCATTCACTGTCACAGCCGAGTTCGCTGCGGCTGAGCACATGCAGACAACAAGCTTTTGCAACACTTCTAACATGCACATTGCATACCATGAGGAATGTCTTTTCTGGAATAAAACCACCCTGAAAGGGTGAACAGTATTGATAAATAAAAGAAATCAGAAGTAATCCTGAGCAGTCAGTTCAAATATGGTGTACAGAGAGTACAATTTATTAAGCACCGACCAGTAGACACAACCACTAAATTTGGAATCACCCTGAGCACATCTGCTACTCAGCATGGTAGTCTTTTTGACATAAAAAAGAATTGTAGGGCCAAGCAACCAGAAATATGTGGCCGGCATCAACACTGCACACTGGATCTGCATGAAGCCAGCTGCTTTCACAACTAATAGCCGCAACAACCAAGATCGGGCTTGACCTTCACACTGTAGACTGGCTCTACTAAAGCCCACATACTTTCACAACTAATAGCAGCAATGGCCGAGAGCTGAGGAGTCGAGCTTGATCCACAAGCACACAAAAAGCATGAATGAAATACAAATAAGAGTGTTCTCAAATTATGTACAAGGGTGACAAGACTGACATTCTTGTGTATTTTCCTTAGGGCCAGCACAGCCCCAGTCAGCCTGCAGCCAACCACCAACGAGGTGGTAGGAGAGGACCGGGTCCTCTCCTATGAAATTGACGTGGACCCCGGGGTCGCCTTCCTCGAAGTGCCGGACGACGACGACACACAGGACTACGAGCCTCCGGACTGGCCGCTGGACGAGGAGGAGGCGCCCGTGGAGCCTGGTGCAGCAGCTGCGCTGCTACGTCGGGAGGGGCCTCCTCCTGTGGCAGGGGGACCGCCTGAGGCAGCAGCAGCTGCTGCCGAAGGGCGACCGGCACCACTGGGCCGGGGCCGGCGGGGACCACCTCGTCCACGACCGGTTTGGAGGCCCAGGACACCGCCCGCAGGCTCGGCAGCCGGCACACGGGCTGCGGACAAACAATATTACAGGGACATCCTGGCACAGCAAGAAGAGAACATAAAGTTAGAACGGCAGTGCCTCCTTGCCAAACTGAAGGCGTCGGAAGAGCAGGCGAGGGCATCGGAAGAGCAGGCAAAGGCAGCAAGGGCAGCCTACGAGGCTGCCGAAATTATGAAAAAGGCAGCTAACTTTTATATTGAACAGGGAGAAAAAATTTTCACGTTACTTGGGCAGGCCCTACAACAAGGCCCTTAAAGGGGAGGAGGGGCCTTCAGTTTGGCAAAGAAGCACTGCCGTTCCAGCTTTACGTTGTAAATACAATAAACAATTTTTTTGGGTTAGTTCTCTTCAATGTCTTTTTGGTTCCAAGTATGCAAAAAAATTCCACTGCATTATGTATTTCATTTAGCAGCATGCAAAACTAAAGAAATGATGGCGTCATAAAAAAATGCAACGACTTTTACACACTCAGCTAAGTAAAAGTGAAAGTCATTACTGTATAAACACGTGTAAGGACCGCACCCGCAAAAAAATGTTTGCCTTGCGCACCATTGCATTTGTACAGGCGTGTGCGATGTCACCGCCGACGTGGCATGCAGTCAGCATCAAAGCTTTTTTTCCTTTGCAATCCTTACAATCATCTCCCTTCTTGCTGCCTTTTGTCGAAGTTGCTTAAGGCACATTCAGCCAAGACACCTAACTATTCGTCTCCTTTTTTGCGTTTGAGCAACCTTCATCTATGATCTGCTGACGTCAAAGCCGAGTGGGAACGAGAACGAAAGAAAGTACAAACTGCAGGTCCATAATGGAAGTGCAGCGGCGTAAAGGCCCATGCACACAGTTTCGTTTCAGTGCGTTTGACTGCACTGTACCGAAAAGTAGCCACAACTCCTTGGGTTGCCTGTGGTTCATATAAAACAAAGCAACTAATTTGCTTATCAGACGGCATACGAACGGGGGCCCCGCACCATGCTGGTGGTTGACTTCCCACCACATGGAAGCACTTGCCAAGGCATAGGATGCCACAAATTGCCCGGACATGCACTGATGTGCACCATATTTTCTACAAAACTACCTGGTTTTTGGCATGTGAACTTGAAAAACTGTGCCAAACTTACGATGACGACGTTCAACCAGCACGTACGGGATATTTCGGCGTTGGTAAAGTGTGCTACGAGCAGAAAGTTCCAATATGCCACCGACAAAGTTTTGATGCGAAAGGCTATTGTGTCGGAAGAACAAATTTCAATATGCGGTTCAAGGCGTAACTGGAATCCCGCAATTATTTGACCAGCGGCTCTAGACGCCACTCATAGTAAAGTTATGAGTTAGTGAAGTACTGGTAAACAATGCAATGATCCATATGTCATGGACTGCAAAGGCCGATGTCCCGGTGGCAGCGTTTCAGCGAGCATGCATTCGGGGGCCACTGCCGACTGATCATTGCCTGGCCGAGCTCGCGGCGAGGCATGCTTCCCGTACTCGGCGAGGAGGCCCCGAAGGTGCGCTCAAAACATGGAAACTACATCATGAAGATAAAGGCAAAGGGCATCGCTATCACGAACGGGCAAGGCCGATGTAAAGAGTGCGTGAACATAAATGTTAAAAAGTGCCGTCAATGCACCGCCACGATGAGTCCTGCCAACTGTGCAGCCGCAGCCCTTCTCTGCCACTCAGGCTTTCTTTTCTTTGACGGTTACTCTGTTGCGGGGCAACTTAATGAAACTATCGCCGCGATACATAGCAAGTGCTACAGCTAAATGAGGCGCATTTTACCATAGCTCTCGCTGCGAATGGCCGTCGCCTCAACCACCAGTATACAGTCGACTACAGACACGATGGTTGTAATCACATTCTGCTTGTACAGTGGCGTCGAAACGAAACAGCGGGGCGGAGGGGGGGGGGGCGCCCCCCGACAGGTCAGAAATTTAATGGAAAAGATACGAGGGAGGGGCGCAAAATCGCCCTCCCCTCCCCCCCCCACCACCGTCGCCCCCTCCATCTCCTGAATAGTTCTGACGTCTCTGTGCTTGTAATCACCCATTTTTTCTGACAAAAATTTCTGCTTCAGTGTCCTATTCAAAAGTTTCTGGCAATAGCCACAGTTTCAATAGATCGTTCATGGTGACTGTTGTGTGTTGAGCGGTGGCACCATCTGGGACACGGATCGCAATCCTAGAAGGAAAAATGCGAAGCACGCAGTCAACGGCCAACACCAGCCAGTGAACCTGTCATGTCATCCTTTGTATCTTGAGTCAATAAATAGTTCATGTTATCCGGTCATCATCTACTGGCCAGGATCTATCATGTGGTGATGAGGATGGGATTGCATAGAGACTGCCGCACTCTATGGCCCCACATCGGAACGTACAGGCGAGGCACAAGGTTCGTGAACATCGCCATTTGTTCGGGTACCCTTCTTGTACCCTCGACGAGAAATGGCGACCCTGGGACAGACAGAAGAATTCAACCCTGCGTTTCCGGAGAAGTGGGACGCCTACGAGGCAAGATTGAACCTCTACCTCGAGGCAAACGATATCACCAACCCAACCAGAAAACGTGCTGTTCTTTTTTTCAGCGTTTGCGGAGCTGCCACTTTTGACTTAGTACAGTCACTACTCGTGTTGGCAACTCCCAAAACGAAGACCTTCAGCCAACCGTCAGAGATTGTACGCCGGAATGCCTTCTACCGGCGGAATCAGGGTCCCGAGAAGTCTGTGGCCTTGTTCATTGCGGAACTACGGCGGTTGTCACAAAACTGCAACTTTCCAAATCTCGCGGAAACGCTGCGAGATCGACTCGTGTGTGGCCTGAGGGATGAAACTTTTGAAGCTCGACTCTTCGCAAAAAAAAAGCTCTCGTTCAAGATCGCTCAGGAAGAAGTGCTGGCAGCTGAAGTGGCGGTTCAAAGCACCCACGATGTGAGGGAGGAGAACCAGCTGTGGCAACCGACGTTGCCATACGTCAGGACCAAGAGGAAGGAGAAAACACGCTTAGGCAACCGACAAGGGAACAGTACCACGGGAAAACAAAGCCTTGCAATGGGTGCGGAGGAGCTCACGCACGGGAGTATTGTCAATTTAAGGATGCCCAGTGTCACTTGTGCAGAAAAATCGGCCGCATCGACTGTGTGTGTCGCATGAAACAATGAGCGCAGAGCGGGCCACGGGAACAAGAGGATCCAAAACCACGGCGAACGTTCTGAACTTGGACACACAATCTGATGAAGTGTACGATACTAACCATCTGGCCCCGCCACAGGCATCGCAGACACGTAAGCACCGGACGTCGGCAATGATTGAGGGCACGCCATGTGACATGGAAGTTGACTCGGGGTCAGAGTTATTGATCATCTCGGAACAAACAAATGAGAAGATCATGAAGAAGATGCTGTACCGGGTGAGCCATTTCAATCGCAAGTCAGATTTCCATTGCAATACGGTGCAGATCAAGGGGTGTATAAGGTCCATGTCAAGCACGGCAGTTTCGAAGGAGACCTGAAACTGCTAGTAGCACGGGGACAGCGGACAACCCTCCTCGGCATGGACTGGTTTGAACCATTGGGAATCAGGCTGCTAGGGGTAAATAAGGTCACAGGGCTGTCTATTGAAGGTGTGCTCGCAAAGTATGATGGCGTTTTCGGGTAAAAGATTGGGAAGTTTGAGGGACCCCCAGTATCGCTGCACCTTGAACCTACAATGACGCCAATCCGTATGAAACCCTGGCAAATGCCCTTTGCGCTCAAGCCTAAAATTGACGCTGAACACGATTGCCTTATTGAACAAGGCATTTTGGAGCCGGTCACGCAACCAAAGTGGGAGACCCCCGATTGTGACGCCCATGAAGGCAACTGGAGACATCAGAATATGCGGCGCCTACAATTGCACTTTCAACAAGGCACTGGCTCAACACCCGTACCCGATCCCCATGGTACAGCACCTCCTGGCATCACTCTCGGGGGGGGGGGGAGGGGGAGCTGTTTGCAAAACTGGATTTGGCAGAAGCTTACCAGCAGCTGGTGGTTGATGAAAAAGCGGCGGAGGCACAAACGATCACAACCCATCGAGGAGCATTTCGAGTAAAGCGGCTACGGTTTGGAGTAAATGTTGCTTCTTGGGATCTTTCAGAGCTTCATGGACGACCTCCTGAAGGGGATCACCGAGGTTGTGTCATAATTCGATGATGTTCTAATTGCTGCAAGCACCAAAGAAGAGTTGGCAGGCCTCCTCGAGGAAGTCCTGCACCGTCTTGCTGATGTTGGACTCAAGGTAAAAAGTGAAAAGTGCCATTTTGAAGTGTTGCAGGTCGAGTTCCTGGGATTTCTCATTGACGAGACGGGTGTGCACCCAACAAAAGAAAAGGTGAAGGCGATTCATGAGGCACCAGTACCAACAAGCAAACAGGAGCTACAGGCTTTCCTAAGACTGCTAAACTTCTATCGTATCTTTCTAACGAAAAAGGCAGCGGTGGCCGAGCCACTACATCGGCTACTTGACAAAGAAGCACGGTGGGAGTGGACGCCTCTTCATGAACAAGTTTTCAACGAACGCAAGCAGCTGCTGTTTTCAGCAAGTGTGCTGCACCATTATGATGAAACAAAGCCCTTTGTGCTCACTTGTGATGCCTCGCCATAAGACATACGTTAAAGCTGTACTTAGCCGTTGACTGGAAGATGACAAAGAGGTCCCCGTCGCATTTTACTCCCGCACATTGACATCTACCAAGCGAAACTATGCTCAAATCGACAAAGAAGCCTTTGCAGTGGTGGCAAGCGTAAAGAAGTTCCATGACTACGCATATTGCCTTCAAGATCATAACACCACAAACCACTTCTGGGACTGTTCACACCTGCAAAGCAAATGCCATACATCTTGTCTCCACGAATGTTGCGTTGGACGATCCTACAGAATGCTTATAACTACAGTTTGGTTCATTGACCTGGGAAGGACATACAACATGCCGATGCATTTAGTCGCCTCTCACTTACCGTTCCAGAGTTTGTGGTGCCACCTCGATCCTCTAGAAGTTTTGTTTCTGGAGAACACATCCAATCCACCACTCCACGCCAAGGATATCGCACATATGACAGCAAAGAACACCGTTTCAAGGGTTCTCAACTGGGCTCTGAAGGGTTAGCTGCCAGGAGGCCTTGAGGCAAATTTCCAGCCATTCAAGATTCGACAACATGAGCTGCCGGTTCACAGAGGATGTACACTTTGGGAGAATAGGGTCGTAATTCCCCCAGAAGGCAGGAAGGTGTTGCTGGAGGCCCTCCATGTCGGACATCCTGGCATCGTCCAAATGAAGGCTCTGGCTCACAGCTATGTGTGGTGGCCCAAGATGGACAGAAACATAGAAGACCATGTGATCAAGTGCATGGCATGCCAAGAGTAACGACCTGCACCTCCTCGTGCCTCAGTACACGCATGGAATGCAACTCCAGCACCGTGGTCTCGGATGACGGGGCTCAGTTCACCTCCGAAGAATTCCGCACATTCTTGAAAGCCGGTCTGATCAGACACATCACGTCAGCACCCTTCCATTCGTCAACTAACGGACAAGCAGAGCGCATGATGCACACAATGAAAGATTCGCTACGGCGTATTGTAAAAGGAAACATGAGGGCAGCATCTGGCCAGTTTTCTGCTACAGCAGCATGTAACACCATGCATGATGACAGGCA
>JAZHYW010067416.1:0-10614 GCA_037355805.1 Ixodes ricinus | reverse complement strand
GTATTTCGTTCAGTTACATGTTACTAAAGCGCGGGCCGAGCACAACGCAAACCTGGGTATAGCCTTCGAACAACTCCGCAAAGCCGGCACTAACACTCAACATTGGCAAGTGCGTCTTCCTACTGCAGACGGTCAAGTTCCTAGGCCACAAGTTCTTAGCTTAAGGGGCCCTGCAATCATATTTAAGCGTCTACCTTTTTTGCGGTTTCCACGTCTCTTGGGGTTCGGGCAAGCCAGCGGGCACGGAGAGAGTAACTAAATATCAGTGCGTCATATTTTAACCGGACGACGCGGAAACCTCCTCCACCTACGAGGGCGACCCGCGTTGCCGAAAGCGCGCGATATGTGACGTCTTAGGTCCTGGCCTTACTACTGGTCAGAGCCGCTAAGAGCTTTTTTTTAGTCGAGATACAAAATATAAGTGTCGGGAACCGTTTCAATTATGTATGAAAGTAGTTTTTGTTCAGTATTTTAGATCAGAAAAGAAACAAATGCAGTTTATAAAGTACGGAAACAAGAAATGACCCGTCGACATACCCGCCACCAAGCGGTGGAAAAGGCGGCGCATACTAGAAAGGAGTAGTGGGATCAGGCGCCGACACGGAAAGGTCCCGGATGTACGCGGCGGCGCTGCGGTCGTATACCGGCTCGAAGATCCGACCGGCTCCGAGCGTTCCGAAGGCCTTCGGCGCGGGCCCTGCTGGCGATTTGGCCATTTGGCGGTATGGCAGCGCGAAGTGGCTCCCGTTCTGAACTGATCTTTACCCCGTGTTTGCTGTTGTTTGTGGCCAATGAAGTGTTATGCCGAAATAGTCTTTAATCGCGCAGCAAATGCAATGCGAGCCGCCCTGGCCGCCCGCTGCATACAGCCTATCCAACACATGCTTTAGTGGCGCCCTCTCGAGCCGTCGACACGGAGTGCGGCAGCCGTGAGCGCTCGAATGGCTCACTACCCCTCCTCTAGTTCACGGCCACTCAAGCCAGGACCTACGACGTCATGAAGCAGGTTATTTTTTGCTTGTTTTTGTAATTCTAATTTGCCTATAACTTTTAAAATAAAGCGAAATTTGAGAAAAGAAAAGTTTCATTAAGTTACTACGTTCAGTGCGCTCAGGTTCGGTGCAAATTAAAAACCAGTCAAAAAGCTGTTGCAGGGCCCCTTTAAAGAGGCACTGACACTCTCGAAGTCATATTTTTTTTATTATCCGAAATGATTGAAAACGATGCCGGGACATTACCCTCAAAATTCGAAACTTGGGAATTCAGTATCTGTAAAGTAAAAAAACAATTTCCAGATGCCGAATTCGAGGTTCCCGCGCAATCTGCGCCGGTGCGTCGGCGTCAAACATTGCGGAGTTCTGAGAGTCAACTTCCTTCCATGACTCCGTGCTGTTGCCACCGCGACCCGAAGCGAGGAGGAGAGGAGCGAAAGATGAGGGCGCTGGCGGACCAAGGAAAACCGGTTTTATTCTGTGCGGCGGTGCCACCTGCCCAGGCGGCATGTTTTCCGAGGGGAGGATACAATGATTTTTGGTATTTCAAAAAGAAGGGCTGTAGTGCGTTCACAATTGCATTAAAAACATATTTTACGATTGCCGTTATTAAATGATACAGAAATGTCGCCTACAAAGCTTCTAAATTTCATGATTTTTGACGTCACAAATCAAAAGAAGCGAGGAGGGTGAGGAGCGGGAGAAGAAAACGGCAAAAATAAAAAGGCGCGCGCACGCGTAAGAAATTTTTTTAGGGGCGAAGCTTTTTAGCGGTTAGCCATGTCCGTCCGTCTGGCGTCCGGTGCTCCGTGCTCGTGAGCTCATGTGCTCACATGCTCGTGTAAAAAAGAAAAAGAAATTGACAAAAAAAATGATGAAAAAAAAAAATGTTTGCGCAGTCGACAGGATTCGAACCTGTGCGGGGAGACCCCAATGGATTTCTAGTCCATCGCCTTAACCACTCGGCCACGACTGCGGGACGAGTAGGAGCTCTGAGATGTGGTAGTAACTCAAGAGCTGGGGATGTCATGGATGAAACGCTGCATGTAGCCGCTCAGCGTCTATACAAGAGAGGGCGCTGCGGTCAAATGCGTATATAATCGCGTTAAACTTTGCATGCATTGGCTCAACGTTTATAGACGAGAGGCGCTGCGGTCAAATGCTTAAATGCGTATATAACCACGTTCCATACCACACATTCTCTTTCTGACATGGGTGAAAACGAACGCAAGGCTCGGCATGCTGCGGCTCAGCGTCTATGCAGACAAGCACAACCAGAGCTTCGCCCCAATCAACATCAATCACCACGTCGGTATGCAATCAAGTTTTTGTAATGCGTTTTTTTTCGTGCCTATGACTACAATTGCATCGTTTTAGACAATAAAAAATTAGCAGAACCCATCCTTTGGGAATGATTATCTACGTTAATGCGAATAGCATCAAACGGTGCGGAGTTATGCGCGTTCGTCAGGTGGCCGGCACACTCTAGATACGCCAGCCCACTCTTGAGGCGATTCTAAATTTGTTGACACTTTCACAGCCCTGCGCACGATCTCCCGCAGCCCAGCACGTGCGTTTGTGTCACTTAGGAAGGCGAGCAAAGCACGCGCCATACGCACAAACACTCAAAATGGTACCGACCAGACTTTCTGGCGTCTCAGCTAGTCTCAACCAACGGTACTCTAAACGGTTGTTTATATCTTTACCATAGGACGCGCTTTACAGGCGCTGTCACAGCTACCGGTGCGCGCGCGTTCCATGCACGAGGGCTCATTCCGCTCTCGTGAGGCTGAGCACGGCCGCTACATCACCCTCTCCCGAGCGCGGGAGAGGGTGAGCTAGCGGCCGTGCTCAGCCTCACGAAGCGGAATGAGCCCTCGTGCATGGACGCGCGCGCACCGGTAGCTGTGACAGCGCTGCAAGCGTCCTATGGCAAGATATAAACAACCGTTTAAATGCGTTGAATGACTGCCTTCATAGCTCTGTGGTTAGCGCGTCTGCCTGCTGATCAAAGGGTCAACGGTTCGAATCCCAGCCGGCGCCGGTCTTTTTATTTATTTATCGACCCGCGGCGTAAGAGGTTAGATAGCCAGATAGATAGATAGATAGGTATACATAGACGAAAAGTGCGTGAAGTATCCAAAGAATGCTATTCGCATTAAAGAATACGACCTTTGGGGTGTCAGTCCCCCTTTAAAGCCTGATCCTGAAAAAGCTGATGTGATCACACAGATCACACCACCATCAGATCTGAAAGAACTGAGATCATTCTTGGAATGGCAAATCACCTTGCCAAGTTTTTGCCACACCTTACAAACACAACAAAGCCACTGTGGGATCTCCTGTGTGCCGACGCTGCCTTGCTCTGGGGACCCGACCAGCAGCGAAGCTTTGAAGCAGTGAAAGAAGCTCTAGCCAAAGCGGCAGTTCTGACGCACTACAATCCGAAGAAGCCTCTCATAGTCTCAGTGGATGCATCATCTTACGGAATGGGTGATGTCTTGCCAGAAGAGACCGACGGCAGCAGCTGCCCATTGCCTATGCTGCGTGCTCTGTTACTGAGATGGAACAACGCTACGCTCAAATCGACAAAGAAGAGCTCACAATCACATGGGCCTGGAATCACTTTCACATGTACATCCTAGGACTGCAGTTTCACATTGAGACAGACCAGAAACCGCTGGTTTCCCTCATGACAAGAAAGCGACTCGATGAGCTGAGCCCACAACTGCAGTGATTCTGAATGCAACTGCTGCAGTACGACTACACCACAGGACACGTTCCTGAAATATCTATGTACGCAGCTCGACGTGCTGTCACGCAAGCTGTTACTCGACACAGCCTCTCGTACAAGGGAACTCAACACCAGAGTACGAGCTCCTCCACGCTGGAACAGCTTCCAGCCTTTCAAGAAATGCTCGACCGCATCAAGAACGAGCTACAGACAGATCCGGTAACGAGGATGGTAATCAAATACACCCTCCTGACATGGCCGGATAAAATGACGCTTACTCAAGGAGTCCGCCAGTTCTATGAAGTCACCCGGGAACTAGCCATACTAGACGTTTTGTTTTCAAGGGCAATCAACTGCGTCATACTGAAAGCCCTACACTTCGAAATCTTAGAGAAGCTTCACGCAGGTCACCAGGGTGTGTCCAAATGCCACGCCAGAGCATGAGAATCGGTGTAGTGGCCAGGCATTAGGTTCCACATGAGCAGTTCCGTTCGTTTGTCAGGAACACCGGAAACCAGGTCAACCTCCGTTTTTGGCCACTCCATTGCCAAACTACCCATGGGAAGTCGTCGGCGTGGACTTTTTCGTCCACGAAGGTAGTAACTACTTGATCGCTGTCGATTACTGTTCAAGGTTCTTCGAGCTGAAACCTTTGAGGCGGACGACGACCAGGGACATCAGCGCCGTCCTCCTACCCAATGTTTGCGCGATATGGAGCGCCCAAAACTTCTCCGAACAGACAACGGACCGCAATTCGCCTCAGGCGAATTCACAGTGTTTTTAAAGGAATGGGGAGTGACCCAATCAACGTCAAGCTCGTACTACCCACAGAGCAACGGGGAGGCCAAGAGGACAGTCCAAACGGCTAAGCGACTTAGGGAAATCGACAGACATCCACAAGGCATTGCTGGCCCAGTGTGGGACCCCGGAAATCGAAAGTTACGCACCAGCGGAGCTATTCATGGGACGAAGACTGCGCACGAGCGTGCCAGTAAAGCCCAAATCTCTCCAACCTTTCTGGGACACAACCTGACTTTCGCTCAAGAATTGGCTTATACAAGGAGAAGATGCGCCAACACTATGATGAGCGCCGCAGAACACGTGAGCTCGAGATCCTTTCGCCTGGAACTGCGGTCAGAATTAGGACGAGAGCGGCGCCTTACAGCAACATTCTAGGGCGAGCGCCTCAACCGTGCTCCTACGTGGTGCAGACGAGCGACTGGCACTACATGGCGAACAAGAGGACATTTGCAACCGGCTGTGGCACCTACCGTCACCAGGAGTGGACGAGTGAGCCGTCCACCTGACCGCTTTGGGAAAGTGTGAGTGTTCTTCCAAAGTGGGGGAGGTGTCGGGAGATCATCATCGTCACCACCGCTGCCGGGTGACCCTGGACTCTGCCCGCCGCGTCCGCGCGTGGACCCTCTCTCCACCAGAACGTGACCAGACGCGGCACGACTCGCACCTCTGTTGCTATGCTAGATGTTAGAATAAACCTAAGTGATTCAATCAATCTTGTCTCGACTACGACAGGATCATCAGATGTTAGTTCCGGTTCCTGCCATGCTCTTTCGCTTCGTTCCTTCTCTCGTTAGGTCCACTTTCCCTCTTATGTAAGAGGAAAGAGTGTTCTCCGCGCTTCCAACGATGCACCGGGAAAGAGGAGGGGACTGCAAGCGCATTGGCACAACATACCGAAAGGAACGGAATATAGTTTGAACCGGAATATAGGTCAAACCTGCCAATTCACAAATTGTGAAAATCAAAAACAGATTTTATAATGACAAAATCAAATTTTACTAAGAAAAAAAAATCTGAAGGAAGAATAAAGCCCGACAAGAAATTGAGGCACATTTATTTTCTTTGCACTGCTTTGCACTTGCATGCATTGAAACCCACGTGTGAGCATTACTCCGATTCTTTGGAACCTCCGCCTTTGTCGGACGACGGGTGCTCGATGCTGTCCGTGTCCAACAACGCATCGTCTTCTGTGCCATCAATCGCGTTGCCGATGCTGCACTTGTGGAATCCCACCTCCACGCCAACAACACCCAAGCACAGACAGATGGCAGCGGCCGGCGGGCATCAAATTGCCGCGCGTTTCTGCATGTACGTTAGCTTTTAGCTTGAAACCCATCGCGTCTGCTTCCGTTCGATCTCGCTCGGGGACCAGCAACGACCATCGCGACAGAAGATATGCGAGTAGCGCAAGTAAAAGAGAAATGGCGGCATCGGGCACTCGCAGATTCCACACTTTTTTGTTTTTCGCGAATGATGCGGTATACGAGACGAAAATCAACATTTTCTAGTGCATTTCCAAAAAAAATAGTTTGACCTATTTTGGTTTATATGCTATGCGACAACATAAAACCGAGGTGCAGCGACGACGTCCTTTGTGCGAAACCGCCGACAACCAGGAGGAAAGACTCGCTTTTGTAGGAAATCGCGTACCGCCGCTGGTTCGCCCTTTCCCACGTGGTCCGTCAACAACCCGAGTCCAGCCTGGTTCTTTCATGGGAGCGGGATTCCGCTCCCACTTATTGGTACATAAAACACATCGCTACAAAACACTCAATCTAAACTACAAATACACGCGACATTACACAAATATTTACAAACGCACGTTAAGCCATGGCAAAGCTAAACACAAAGAGGGCCCCCAGGCCTCGTGTCCCGCGATTACTCTAGATCCGGTCGCCACACACTTGCCTGGGTTCGGTAGCGTCCGTAGTTCTAGAGAGTCTTCGCCCCCTGTCTACCGAGTATATCTCGATCGATGGGCGAGGAGGTTTCTCCTCGCCCGCCATGGGGCGCCTGCAGCGCCATCCAGTGGCTTGGAGAGAAAGCGGCACGTCGGGAGCCGAATTCGAGATCCCGATCGACCCGCAGCGACACGACCATGTGATCGTGTCTGAGGGCGAGGCAACTGCATAGCTGCCTCGTGGCACCTATGCCAGAGTGGTTTGATGGGTGTCCTCGTGAATGCACGGTGCGCCATACTCTTGAAAGACAACTGTATGCGGACCGGAGCGAGGTTGGAATTCCCATTCTTGCCGAGTCTGTACCCCGCGCTAAATGCTAACACGTTTCGTTAAGAATCGGCGTAGCGGCAGTAGCTATTTCGGCGTAACTTGTTTCTCGGTTCCCCTCGGAAGCCGAAGAGTGTGGGTCCCACCATAACTCGCTTGGTCTTGTCTGCCCGTCGTTGCAGGTGGCGGCTGTGGCTGCTGGAGCGCCTGCTTCCTTCCCCTGACGCAGGGGACCTGCCCGGAGGCGGAGAACATTGGGCTGGTCGGAGAGCTGCTGGCGTCCCTGTGCCTGGCTCGGCCCCGGGCCGTCTGGTCTGGGCTGCCCAAGGCGCCCCCTGGCAACGGTGAGGCCGCCTCTCTGCTCACAAGCGTCCGTTCTGTCAGCGGAAGGAACTGTCGTCGGCAAGAAAGGCACTCTTGTTTTCTTTATTGCCGATGAGTGTTTTTTCGCCGAAATTAATGCCGAGGGTGACCCCAGTGCCATCTCTTAGTTTGGCGAATGTTGGGTTTAGAGCAATGTCGGGTGTTTCAAAATTTTGTCTCTTATTTTTCGATTCAGGTAAAGTCCTGTTCTCAAACTTGCACATTCTATCAACACCACTAGCATCAGATTCACGCGGAGTTTCAAATGTCTGTAGCATGCTGTTTATTTTTGTAGACCGAAAAACGGTTTTATTTTCTATATCGTGTCCCGTAGAATGTCAAATAAAAGTGGGAAAATATTCGAAATCATCGGTAAATATTGTGCGGGGCCTACTTTCTTGTGAAAACTTAGTTTTTGTGAATATTTCCCGATGGTAAGGAATACATAGCATACCATTCCCAATCTTGAAATTTTGTGCCCGTGAAATATTCCTGAAACACACGCTTCCCGAAATTACCGAAACGAAGAGCCCGCTAAAATAATGCTCATTTACTGGCATCTGTAACCTGAGAAGCGATACGGGCAAATCTTGGACACTTCCATATGTCTCACGAGGAGGTTACCCCAACTAAATCTTCGCGCATCTCAATACGAGACGCACAAAGATGCAACAATAGTCGTCCGAGCGAACGTGCATGGTCAAAAGGTGCCAGGGGCTCGAAGGGTGCGTCACTCTTTGCAGCCCGGCCCGACCCGTTCCCCTGGCGAGCGACCCTGGAGGGTGGGCTCCTCCGTCGCAGCCCTGGCGCACTTCCCCCGCGGGGACGGAGGAAAACAGGGACGCGGAGGGGGCCCCGGCCACGGCCACGCTCGTGGGTCCGGCCTGGGACGCGGCCCTGGACGCGCTCGCCAAGCGGTGCCGTGCGTTCCTCGACGGCGGCGAGGTGGGTGGACTCTGCGCGAGGCGCGGCGCCCATAACGTGTCTTCGACTGGTTTGTCTGGCGTCCCGTGCCGCCCGTGTGCCCAAAGGGGTCCTCAGGCGGCAACAACGACGGCGCGGGGGTTGGCGCGTCGCGTCGTCGGGTGTCGCCATCTTGGTGGTTGGTTGTATGCGAGTTGCGGCAAAAACTGCGAGCGAAGTGTGACCTTGTAATGCACTTATGAAGTTGTAAGCTATCTTCGGTATTGTCTTATTTTATGCTGGGGGGATTAACAGTAACCAATCGTTTGGGGCTTAAATTTTTGTAGTTAATGCGGCATTAACTGTCTCATGGAGCGAGCCGACTTCATCAGCTTTGAAACCATGCAAAACGGCACGTTAATGAAACCACATGCAAAGCTAGCCAACGGCACCGTTTACACTTCAGTCCCATTGGCTGGCGCGCGTCGACGAGCTCCCATTGCCCGCTGCGCGTCACGTTTGTGTGGTGTCATCCTGACTATGTTATCACACTGATATGTTATCATTGTACGTTACCTCTTATCGGTTGTTCGCACTGGCAATATATACGCGCATGGAATAAACCAAGGGTTCGTTCTGCTGGGAACTACGTTGCTGTCTGTTCCTTCCTCGCACCGCAAGGCACACAACAGTTTAACGATCGCTCACCCGATGGCGCTGCGTGTCCGCGAGGCAGCGGCTCCACTGTTCCACGCCCAAGGTTAGCGTGTTGTACGCCGCAGATTAAAAGAAGGGACGACGAGCGGCATTTGTGCTTTTCGCATTCACAACTGATAAGAAGTGGTTAGGTGTACCTCGAGCCTTTTTTCTAATTGGGGTTTTGTGTTCAGAGTTTGCTATCTTCGGGAGATAGAATATAGATTGCTTTTTAATGTTTTCGTTGTCCAGTACGTCCCACAGCTTCTCAATCTATGAGGGGCATTTAAAAGTTTTTTGTCGGAATCAATTACGAATTCACGCATTGCAAGCAGAGTTGCCGAGTACCTGAAGTATGCAGTGCTTTGAAACATGGTGCCGGTTGTATTTTGGTGCCCGCATTTGACTTACAGGTAAGCTTTAGCTACTGTGGTAGTACCATATTTACATGATTGTAAATCAACCCCCTACAATGCATAACAAAAAAAAAAAAAAATATTTTTAGAGGTTGATTTTACTGCGAACACATGAGAACAGCAAAGTATCTGTTTCGAAAGCTCAGCCTCCATCACGCGATCGATGCCTTCTGGCGTGGTTTGGCTGCACATGCACGCGCGAGGTGCACGAGATGCCCAGGCGTTATCGAAACTAAAAAATGAAAGCCGTTTACAACTCCCTGTAACACCGAATTCGAGCGCAGCTCTTGAGGAGGAGGAGGGAAGGGTACTGTGGGGAGGGTGTACTCCTCCTTCCTCCTCTTCACCTCGTGATCCTGCCTGCTACTCCTCCTCCCCCCTCCTTCTCCTTACCTCCTCCTCCTCTCTTCATCCTTCAACTTCATCTTCTCTCC
The DNA here is from genome assembly GCA_037355805.1 of Ixodes ricinus. NCBI lineage: Eukaryota > Metazoa > Arthropoda > Arachnida > Ixodida > Ixodidae > Ixodes > Ixodes ricinus. The sequence continues at coordinate 1,047 of JAZHYW010067416.1, read as the reverse complement.
CCCCTCCTCCTCAAGGGGGGGTCACATGACCGGGGGGAGGGGGATTACATGGACCGCTGGGGAGGGGAGAAACGTGAAGAGTAGCAATTGGGGTCAGTTGGTTCATCATCACCTAAAGAAGCGCATGAAATACAAGGACGAGGAAGTTGACAGACAGGGAGTGCACTCGCAACTGATTTTTATCTGTGAAAACAATCATATATATAGCTTAGAACAAACACATACTCTCCTAAGATCAGTGAGGTGATTGCTGCGCCAATTGCGCTAAACTTTGCCAACGGGCTAAACCTGCTACATCCTGCTACATTTTGCCAAGATATGGGTAATCTGCGCCAAGCCTGCGCCAAAAACCTAATTTCGGACGCCATTCAAAACCGAAACTAAACTGAGCACCGTAATTGAGCATGCCTGTGTTATGTGGCGCGCAGCTGGCTCGACACAAAGTACCCTGCATCAATTGTCCATCCGGTCCTTGCATGGTTTTCCCGCCCGTCCCGCGCTCTCGCCGTCTCGTCTCGCGCTCTTTTTTAAATATTTTCAACGGTAGACGCTGGTCTGTGCGGACGCTCCGGCGCTAGCGTGCCGAGTACCAGCCATGCCGTCGTGGCTGTGAAGCGAAACCACGTTTTTGTGCGGCGAGTTACTTGTAGAGCTGAAGCACTCGCTCCTGCAAGCAGCGGCCGTGGGAAAATTATTTTTGGTCTCTGCCTTCCAGTCACCGTGGTCTTCACGCAACATATTGGGAGTATTCTTTTCGGATGCCGATCACGAGAATTCACCACTGGCCCTCACTACTCATTTCTAACTCTTCAATGTGCAAAGCAACTCATCTTTGAAGTACAGAACAGCGGCGGAACAAACATAACTGTAGCGGTAAATTGCAGCAGCAACCATTCCTAACAAGATTTCGTTTGCCGTTAAAAACGCACTGTTGGGTGTAGTTACGCGGATTTTGTTTTCTCATCCCCATTTCTGGGCGGTAATCTTCTGTATGAGGTGGTTTCGCCTTCAGCAGTTCCAGTAATACGTAAATTGGAACGAAGTATT
>JAZHYW010067414.1:0-15336 GCA_037355805.1 Ixodes ricinus | reverse complement strand
TACTTCGTTCAGTTACATTACTGAAGTCTGAACAACGCCTCATGGTTCGAGAAACACGAGGCTTCGCTCACTTCGTGGGACATCTGCACAGCACCGGGTTGAAGCGGACCTTCCAGAGCCAACACCGGCGACAGAAGAAGTGAGAACCTTCTCCAGACGTACACCCAAGCGCCCAACGAAAGCGTGACCAGCTTCGTTGCCAAAGACGTGCCACAACTGTGTACACGCGCCGACCTGCAAGCAACTGGCAAGGAGAAGTTGCATTTCTTCATGAGAAGCGTCAGCAGCGATCCCTTTCGGTGGCCCCCCGACGACGGTCGCCTTCGTCGTCGTGCAACGCACGACGACCTAGGGCATTCAACATGAAGCGGAGTGCCGTTGGTCAGGGCTTCATTCATTATCAACGACTCGCCGGTTTATCAACGATTTTGGCTGTTTCACATCCTCGCCCGTATGTCGATGGCGTCGGCATCGATCACCTGCGACAGATCATCCGCGACATCGTCCGAGATGAGTCAGAACCTATGCCTGCTTTCAACCGCCCGGCTTCGCTCTCAATTGCCGAGGTGTTCCGAGAGTAAGTACAGCGAGCCTTCCAGCCGGAGACTCCCATCACCGTTCCAGCTACCGAGAACCGGCGTTGAGCCTACACCGCAATGGCCCGACGACCAACGCCCGTTGCGCCGCAGCCAGCGACATGAGTCTGCAACAACAACCGCCATACGTCCACCCACAGCTACCTGCGCCGGGAACACGGACATCTGGAGGGCGGCCGACCGACGCCGCTGTGTGACCAGTGGGGAAAACTGACTACGTGTACCGGCGATGTCCCGCCAACAGATCGGGCTTCGCGGTTCGCACCGGACACCCCAGGACCAAAAAGCGGAGAACGAAGGAGACATCGAAGAATACCTGCAACGTGCACCGTCTTCAGCGCGTGCGCTCCCTCTCGAGGATACCGTTCGCCATCACCACGACGCCCATCCTCCGCGATGCCAGGCCCTGCCGTGAAAGCCTGTCGGCCCTCGCCCTCGTCGGGGAAAGCGCGGCAACCCTGGAGGTGGTGTTGCCGAAGAGAACCGACGCAAACATCTCTCGAACGTTGGAGGACCCTACTCAAACGACGCCTCACCTAAAGCAACGACTCAGCAACGGTAAAGAATAACCTAAACGTCGTTATCGACGGCAACGACCGTCGGCTCTCGTCGACACCGGAGCCTGACTACTTCGTCCTGATTGGGATGCTGTCCCAACGACTCCGGAAGAGTGACGACGCCGTGGGATGGTTTACAGATGCGAACTGCCGGTGAGTACCTCATCACACTGGTCGGGAGGTGCACCGCTCGCGTCGAGATTCTAGCTGAGACTATGCCCGGTGAAGTTCGTTGTTCTATGAGACTATACACAAGACGTTATACTCGGCATGGACTTTCTCTGCGAATGCGGCGCCGTCATCGGCCAGGAAGCCAACAAGCTGACACTGCGGAAACCTGTTAACACGTCCGGGGATCAGGAACAACGTCGGCCGCCTCAGCCACAGCGCGTGTACTGTCCAAGCGCGTGAACTTGCACAGCGTGCTCAGTGTGCTGGTGCCCGTCTGAACCGAACAGCAATATGTGGAGACGCTCTGCTGAAGGCAATCGTTCAACTGCTCTAGGTAAAGCAATCAGTGTCGCCAGAGGTACGGAAGCTCCAAGACGGACGCACCGCTGCCCTTGTGACGAACTTCCGACAACAGGCTCAGCGCCTTACAAAAGGTACCACCGTGGGACACATCGTGGAGGTACAGGACACAGCCGCAATCGCCAGAACCTCTGAAGACCCCCTTCGTCGCAGCGCGCAGACACGGCTTCCTCAGAGCTCGACATCGACCCAACCTTCCCCTTCACCGACGACAGCTGACTAACCACCTCACCGAGTTCATTGAGTGCTTCGCCACGTCATCAAAGGTTCGCATGGCGACGGTTGCGAAACATTGAATAGTTACTGACGATGACGCAATTCCTGGGCATCGGCCACTGTACCCGGTTTTCGTGAAAGTAAGCGACGTCATACAGAAGCAAGTTCAGGAAATGCTTGATGACGACATTGTTCAGCCGTCAAACAGTCCGTGGCGCTCCCAGTAGTGCTGGTGAAGAAGATAGATGGAACCCTGAGGTTCTGCGTGGACTATCGCCGATTAGACGCCTAACATAAAATGGGTTTATCGCTGCCACATCGACGACACCCTGGACCGGTTGCGCCACGTCCGGTACTTTCGTCGATGGACTTGAAAAGCGGGTACTGGCATATTGAGGTCGACGAACGAGATCGTTGAAGACGACCTTCGTCACACCGGACGACCGTATGAATTGAAGGTAATGCCGTTCGACTGTGCTCAGCGCCGGCAGCCTTCCTGCGCGTTCTGGACACCGCCCTTTTCGGCTTGAAATGGCAGAGCTGCCGACACCTCTACACCGTTGTGCTGTTCGCAAGTGACTTGATGAGCACTAGAAGACTGCGAGCCTTTGTTACGGGCTATCAAAACTGCTGGGCTAACACTCAAGCCTTCCAAGCGTCCCTTCGCCTATGGTGAGTTGAGGTTCTTGGGCCACGTCGTGACTGCTCAGAGTGTAACCCCTGATCTTGCAAAGACGTCCGCTGTCGCCGAGGTTCCAGAAACCATCAGATAAGAGGGCCGTCAGAGAATTTCACAGGGTCGTACAAGCTTCTACAGACGTTTCTTTCGTGACTTTGCACAGACGTCTGCACCGCTGACGATCGACGAAGGACGACCTGCAGTTCCAGCGAAGAAGGAACAAAAACAAGCGTTCGACGAACTCAAGCGAAGGCTAAAGTTGCCCTCTAACCTCGGGCATCTTCATCTGTCGGCGGAGACAGAAATCCGCACGGACGCCGACAATCCGGTCCCGGTGAATACTCGTTCAACGACAAGAAGAAGCAGAAAGCAATCACTTACGCAAGCCGAGCCTGTCCAAGGAAGAAAAAGGTTATTCAACTACCGGCAAGGAATGTCTTGCTGTCGTCTGGGCGATAACTAAGGTTCCGTCCGTACTGTGCGGAATCCCGTTCGCGTGGTCCACCACGCCCTCTGCTGGCTCGCAGCCTCAGCGAATTCGCCAGGACGACAGCCGCTGGAGTCTTCGACTGCAAAAATTCGACGTAACCATTGTGCACTAAGTCTGGCCGCAAGCATAATGACGGTGACTTGTTGGTCTAGGAGGCTCAGTCGAACCTCCCATCACCGGCGCCGATGACGATGACGATGCCCGTTTTCTTAGCGTAGTTAACGCTAACGGCATCAGGAGCACTCAACGCGACGACATGGAACTTCGATCCTTAATCAAAGACCTCAAAGGTCAGAGGAGGCTCAGTCCACGGGTCTTTTCTCGGGACCTACCGAGCTTTGTTCTGCGGCGAGGCATGCTTTTCAGAAACAATTTCGGAACCAGCAAACTCTTTGGCTGCTGGTTGTCCCTACCAGTCTCCGAGAATAGTGTTCAAGCATGGCATGACGACAACGGCTGGACATCTCGCCACAGCCGAACCTTGCCCAGATTCGTGACAAGTACTACATGGCCAAAACTCCCAAAGACTGTTCATCTCTACACATGGTCATGTCACGAGTGCCAACGGCGGTAAGCCTCCGACGACACTGCGACATTCCTGCAACCGATATCTAGCCTCAGCTACGCCATTCACCAGATTGCAGTGGATTTGCTTGGGCGCCTTCCACCGTCAACGTCTGGTAACCTCTGGATAATGGCTGCCACGTGTTACCGCACACGGTACGCGGAAACGAAAGCCCTTCTGTCGGAAACAGCGGTGGAAGTCGCCAAGTTTTTCATCGAGTCTTTTCTCCTTCGACATGGCGCCCCCGAATCTTGATAACCGACCGTTGGTCACCGTTCTTGGCCCATCTCACGCAAGATATCCATCGGCTGAGCCGCACCAGCCATCGTGGGACTACCGCGTAGCGTCCGCAGACCAACGGGCTAACGAAGGGGCTCAACAAGACGATCGCCGACATGATATTCATGCACGCACGATAAATGGCTGTTGATAACGCACTGGTTGTGCGTTATCAACGAAGATGTTGCATATGCTTTTACCACTGGGCATGTACTTATATTTGGTTGATCACGGAAGTAATACCAGGTAGTCATCAACGCACCTGAAAATACGCGTGAAGCCTGGTTCATAGGTATGCACTGTGCATGGCTGCAATCACAATGCGATAGCAAAATAATGTCACAAAGTGCTCGTGCCACCCACGATCTATCCATATTCCTTTCTTTTGTGTGTAGAAAATTCCGTTGAAAGCACCCATCGTGGAGGAAATGTAGAAGCTAAACAACTCCAAGAACAGGATGCTCGATACGGCTGGTTTGCTCAGCGAACAGCCTGTGAAGCAGCGCCAAAGGGACGAGACACAAACTAGAAGAAGGACAGAGGACATACGCTGACAAACTACCAAAGATTTACTAGAACATCCACGCGCGCACTGTAGCACGCGCAAGCACAGAGCTCGTCATTCTTTTTCGAAGAGATAAATGACGCAATAAAGAATAAACTTTAAAAAATTTGAGAAGATAATGAAAGATACTCCCACAGTGGCACTAGAGGACGTTGCAAAACGCGTGACCAAAATAAATATTATAACAACGCCTTCTGTACGTTGCGTGGGCAACACTACTCCGTGCCTCACGATGAACTTTGGTACGTCACAGAACTGGATTGAAGCATCGGGTACTCTTGCCTTCAGAACACGTGGGTACACTGACTCCTTTTCGAGTACTTACTTGCTGCTAAGCTCCACCCTCGTCTGTCATAAAGACAAGGTTTGTTGCAGAGGCGCGGATTTGATCGGGTCCAGTGTTGCACGCTACTGTGCGAAATCTATCTCGCGAGTTCGACTACACGTTTTCACAGGCTTTGACTGACGTCCCTGTTGCCAAGATCTGTAGGTATGTGGATGACTTTGTCGTTTTTGTTAGCATACCCCCTCAAACGCGCCTGGACTTTGTCGCTCAGTCTGTCCGACAAGCTTTTGAACAGTGCTCGAGCCACTTGCATTTCACGCTCGAGTTGCCGGCAGACAGTGCATTGCAGTTCTTGGACTTAAATTTGTACTTCAATGGTTAAGACCACATCTGTTGGAATGTACTCGCCTCAAATCAAAAAGGCAATATTACCATTTGACTCGGCACCTCTAAATTAGTCAAAGGGGGTATCGCCAACCTATGCACTCCGCTCAACTTTAGAAAAGTCATGTCCCACGCCGTATGCGAGGCTTCGACCTTCAGATACATCGCCTCCAAACTTTCGGTTTCCCTCCTTTTCCTGGTGAGAGGAGTGGCCGAATCTTTGCTAAGAAGATGACAGAGTCCCGACATGAAACTAGAAAGGCCAATGAAGATTCGAAGGGCTACCTACGTTCACAGGATCTCTCACAATCTGAAACGTAGTAGGAAAAATTCAACGTTGACGTTGATCTGCTCACGGCCCCCTGCAAACTTTCTAAACTCTGCGCAATATCAAAGAGCTGGGACCAAACCTAGGAGCGACGCCTTACTGACACGAGCATACCATAGGAGATTTGAATGCCTTGTGTCAAAAGAAGTCATCTACAAGATCCCTCTCAGCTGGTAGAACCACAACTCTGGCGAGCATGCTGGTCGCTGTTTGAACGATGAGGCTGCGTGACGCCAGCGGCCACGCTCGGCGAGTGGTCGCAATTCCCTTCTACCTATAGGGAGTATTCACTTGGACGCCGCCATATTTGTGAGTGCTGACTGAGAGCTCATGCTGCACAGCGAGCTCGCATTACTAAGCTGCTTAGACAGGCAATGCTGGTGGTGCAGAGATGCACATTGGAAAAGAACTGTGGAAGCTCGCCGTCAGCACGCGCCTCTGCAGTCGCGCACACGACTATAGCCCCTCAGGTAGATACCCCCTATACACTTCAGGGGTTGCCAGGTTGTTCTCCTGCGTTGGACAACACAAAGGTGTCACTGAACGCGGTGAGCACGTCATGCGAACGTGGAGTGTACGCAGCGCCAGTCTGCTCGTTTTTCTCGAGGCCGCTGTCAAAATGTTTTTAGTATTTGGCTTGGTCAAGCGTTTTTGCGGCCTCCTTCCAGTGTCGCTGTAGAATCTTTTCCATATCTTTCGCCATTTTCAAGTCTTCATAATCTTTGGTGGCATTTATCTCTTTCGAAAGAAGAAGAAGAGCTCTGTGTAGCTTGCGCGCGCTACAGTGCGCGCATGGAAGTACTAGAAGATCTTTGGTTGTTAGTCAGCGTATGTCCTGTGTCCTTCTTGCTGACTTTTGTGTCCCGCCCCTTTTGCGCTTTTTCGCAGTTTCTCATTATGAACTCATAGAACTGAATCAATCCTAATGCCACACTGGCTTTCAAAAAACTAAGCCATTATCCTCAACGCAATTTACTTACTGAAAAGAAAAAAATGTCCGGTGGCACTGAAAATCAAAACCTTATTTCTTTTACTTTGAGAAATATACCAAATCGTTAGCAATGTGCTGACGTTGGTTTTTGAGATAAGGCACAACAACCTTGAAATTTTTAGCTTATCAGGAAAGGGTCAGCTAAATCGAGGTTGGAGGTTAGCCGGAACAGGTACCGACATATAGCTGCTTGCAATGTACTCTTTTTGGCGTAAGCGAAAATGATGACCTTCCTTTTGGGTGCTTCGCTGTGAGCATTTGCAGTTGTTCCCCTTTTAAAGAGTTATATTTTTTCTTCGCAGTTGTGAAAAATATAAATCTTTGTATAATTCAAATATTTGCGCCATGACTTTGCTTTTGCTTGTCACCTGTACAATGTGGGATTTTTTTGTAGCTAGCTGAAAACCATCCTTTTTTAATGTATAATGCCTTGGGGGCGCTCGCAAAACCACCTTCCTTATCAAATATAAGCAAATTCAAATTGTTCGGCGTGAAATAGTCCAAGATGCTTGGAAGCTTCAACTTCCATCACTGGCGCCAGCCTTATGACTGATGTCTTCAGCGCATTCAATCGATGCATCAGGGACATGTTTTCTTCAGGAACTTTGGCAGCTATATCATGAACAAAGACAATATGGGAACACAATCTATTCTCGAGTTTGAAAAAATCTTCAGTAATTTCAAGCATTTTTACTTTATCTCTGCCAGGAAGTGAAGCAATCCCCAAACATCCTAACAGTTTCGCCTAACCTCAAATCGCGTTTCTCAGCAGCGTAAAGTCTGTAAATGAGGTATATGCTTGATTCTCAAGGGAATGATCAGTCACCTGGCTTGCTTTTGAGTGAGAAAGCACGGTACCACTGGGACCGCGACGAGTGCTTTGAGATGTGAAAGTGCCTAACAAGAACGCAAAGGCACATTCGGTAATGCTTGATTTGTCCCACATCCTCTGATTGCAGGAGTCTTACACCTCTCCTCTTGGCATGCCGCAGGTATGGTCACGCAAATCCGAGACATGACACTGTCGTCCAAGGCACTCATTGTATCAAACGGCAAGGTGTAAGCGGACCATGCACGTGTAGGCTAGCTATGAAGAAAATGCTAGGAAGGACACAGAGTCCACAGGAAAACACACGAAAAAGTATAATAGTAAGAAAAGATAATTTATTAAGACGCAATCGGAGTGGGCTAGTTTGCTTAAGCATGTGATGAAGAAGCGCTAATGATTAGAAGGGGAAGAAAAGGGACGGTCGCAAGGCGCTTATAAGCAACCTTGGACATGTATTGAAAGATTTAGAAAAGTGATATACAAAGGAGGTAGAAGAATCGCAGGTAATAAAAGTATAATTATCTAAATTAAGAGAGAAATGAGAAGGAAGAGGAGAGGAAATTGATAGAATTGATGGCGATTTCAACTAAATAAATAAAATTAATGAAACATCATAGTATTAGAAATGTAGGTTTTGAGAGAAGTCATGTGAATTGTTCCAAGTATGACTGTTCTTTGATCGGACAGTGTCACCGACCAATGTGACTCAACACACGTGCGAAGTATACCAGTGCTGCGTTGGCAGCATGTATTAAATCCCGCGCACTTGTGGAAAAGTTTATATTCGACAAACATAGCCGCGTAAATGTCAGACTGCAAGGAGCATGCCCTTCACTGAATTCGACACCATCTGGCCATTTAGATACACATGCGGGACGTAGTTGTGTCTACAATGATTTGACGACACGTTATGTAACCCTTCCCACGACAGGAGAGCTAGGAGCTCATGAGTCAAGACAATTTGGTCAAAAAGTGCGTCACGTATTAGCGAACCGTTTTTGGCACTGTCAGTCAAAAACACAGTTACAATTGGAACAATTTACATGACTTTTATCAATACCTATTTCTTGTTGATGCTTTTGATTTAATTATTTATAAATGCTTTCAATGCGTTTAATTCCTTTCCTTTCCCTGTACTTTTTTTCATTCTTTTTTAGTGGTTCCCCAGGTAGCACACTTGCTTGGTTTAGCTGGGGCCAGGATTGGCACTTAGTTGTGATAGCTTGGCCACGACTGCCCAGCCATTTACGTCTGTATGCCAGCCTGGCGTTTCACAGTCTTTCCTTGCTCCAGAAAGCCACGGAACTACCAGGGAACGTCTTTCCTGGTTGACCAATCAATTTCCTTGGTCATTGATGGCCAGGGTAAACAGGCCGCTGCCAGTATTTGATGTACCCTGGCTGTCTATTGATTTTCCTCGGTCAGAGATGGCCAAGGTAGCAATGCCTCTGCCAAGCTTTGAGGTTCCATGGTGGTTCATAGGAATTCCCTGGTCCACTCAATACAAGCAACAGCCAGTGTTCGGGCATGTTGCCAGATCGAAGATAGGGTGAGCCAAGGAATGGCAGGGAATTGCCGCTATGCAATGTTCCTGTGGCTCAAGCTCGTATTTTATTGGACCCAGAATGCCCGCTGAAAGCCACTGTTACTCTATAGTTCGTTTAACTTTTTTACTTTTTTTATTCGTATGAGCGTTCTCTTAACATATTTTGGTGCTTTGTGGCACGAGCCCTCGCACTAGAAAGCGACGTTTCAGTGCAAGAAGTCTGTTTTAGCTAGAGACATAAAAAAGAACACGCTTTTCCCATTGAAAAAAAAACTGATTTGAAAACAGTTTGGATATGAACAGGCCAAACCGAAATGAACTGGTTGTAGTGGAATTGTACCGGGCAAATTGGAAATCAAACTGTCGAAATTGGTCGAACTTGGAAAATGAACTGGCCAAGGTGGCAGCTGAGTTGGCTGAACTGTCAATTGTACAGTTCAAACTGGTAGTTAACCAGGCAAAACTGGTAGCTTGAACTGGCGACAATGGTGTCATAATGTTCAAGCTGTCAGCCAAACAGTTTGAACTGGCAGTCGAACTGTTTAACTGGCAGTCAATATTTACAACTGGCAATGAAACTGGTCTCACGGTATCTAAACAAGTCATACCAGCGGAACTGGAGAAACTGCTCGTTGAACTGGTCAAGCTAGTAGTATGCCCAGTTTAAAATAATTAACCATTGGAATCGATCCAATTGGCTTTTTTCATTTGGATCGAGTTGGTTTCACTCTTTCTAATTTAACTCCCAAGCGGAAATCCACATTAATCACATTTTTTCTACATGAACGAATTGAGCATTTACACTCCAAACGGCTCACAATGAAAAGAACAACAATTTGACAAAACAAGTTTTCACCAATTTCATAGGCAAAGATGTGTTTCTGGAATGAATCATGCCACACGACAGAGAAAATGTCTGGCTTTTACAGTACATTTCTTCTATGCAGATGTCGCATAACAGATTAGTAGAGCAAATAAAAGCTTTATTTTGATGCATATACAGTTGTACCTAGCTTGCAACAATAGTTGGTGACAGGTCAAGAATTCAGTGATGCAATCGCCTCATAGAAGTTCATATCCCTCTCCCAGCGAATCGTTCCCACTTGGACTTTATAACTTTCCCGCTTTTTACCGCGGCCTTTCATCCACCCTGGCTTGCACCGAGAAGCCGCTTACAGCGCAAGTGCCCTGGAAGGCGGGGAGCCTCCCACGTGATGTTGGAAAACCGCGGGAAAATGGGACAGCCCCACCGAATAGTCAGGCGCCTGGAATGCGCTCAGTGCCCTGGGACCGAAGATCATGCAGTGTCCCCACGCGCAGCGCGGATGCCTTGAAAGGGGAGAGTCGCCTCGCTGATGCTGCATAAGGAGCGCGCTGGCCAGTCAGCGCGGCTCTCGCGCCCGCTCTCGCGCTGCCAGTTTTGTTTCGGCGTCGGCGGCAGTTCCGGGAACCAAAAAAAGAAAACTGGATCTGGCGCTAGAGTAATGGTGTAGCAACGTAAAGAGAGGACACAGAGGCCGATTCGCGGCCCAGATAGTGCGTTTAATGCCCTCCGCTACGTGGCGCTTTTCTGTAATTTGGTTAAAATTAATTGGAACTCTTTTTGTGAGAAGTATTTATTTTTTAAATTGTTATGCTTTAAAATTATTTAAAGTACTTAAAACGACTAAATGGTTTTAATCTAATACGTCACAAAAACCACGTGATGAATGGCGCCTGCCATGGCCTGCCTGCCTGCACGCCGTCGCCGCCTCTGCATCATTGTGCATAGCCTCTGCTCGTCCGTGCGTCGTTCGTCCGTGCCGTGCGTGCCGTCCGTCTGTCCTTTCTGCTGCAGCCTGTTCGATCGACTTTGCATCAAACAAGGTGACGCATGACCGCCCGCGTGCTCGCATGCTCGGCGTGAGTTTGTGGAGCCGAGCGGCTTAAGCTTCTCGCGCTGTTGTTTCCGTCGGGCTTTCGAGCTGCGCGTGATCGTGTGCGCACTTTGATTTTCGATGAGATTGTTTTAAAAAAGAACTTGACTTACGACCCTGCACACGACATTGTCTATGGGTTTACAGATGAAGGTGTTGAACGAACCTTTACCATTGCAGATAGAGCCTTGGTTGTTGTGCTTTCTGGAATTTCCAGGAGGTGGGTTCAGCCCTTGCATCCACTGTTGGGCACACTTCAACACCGTCTTCTATTATCCGCAGTATCTTCATTTCTCTCATTCGGGAGCTTAAGACTGTTGGCTTTACAGTAAAATCTGTGGTCTGTGATCAGGGGCTTCAAACGTAAGCTTGACCAACCAACTTGGTGTGTCTGTTGATAAGTCATTTTTTGAAGTTGACAACGAACATGTTTACTTTATCTTTCATGTTCCGCACCTCATCAAAACAACCAGAAACAATCTCCAAGCACACAAACTTTGCATTGTAAATGAGGTCATTGAGTGGTCCCATATTGTTGAACTTTAGGGCTCTACCCATGAGATGAGGTTGCGACTGGCTCCGAAACTTACTGAGATACACATTTTTTTAAAAACCTTTCAGTAACATGAATGTAAAGCGTGCCGCACAGGAACTGAATGCCTCACTCTGTCTTGCAATCCTATCCCTTGTTTATGCCAAGAAGCTTCCTGAGGCAGCCATGGCAACAGCCTTTTTCTGTGATAGGATGGACAGACATTTTGATTGTCTAAATAGCTCACAATTCAAGAAGACATGGCAGAAGTTGCGTCATGCCATTCTGAAAGGAGAATCTGAGATACTCGCTTTCCTTCACCAGCAAGTCGGATGGATTTCATCATGGAAGTTCCAAAGTAGGAGGCAGCCACAAACCATCTTAGGGTGGCAAGTTACTATAAAGAGTGTCCTCATGCTCTGAGATGAGCTTTCAAACAGCCATGACTTTAAGTTCTTACTTACACGATGCCTGCAGCAAGACCCACTTGAAAACATTTTTGGAGCTATACGACAAATACTGGGCTGCAATACAAACCCAAATGTGTATCAGTTCACCTCTGGACTAAAACACATAGGGAAAAGAAACTGTTCAAACTGTCGAACAATGGAAACGTAGAGGATGACAAGGCTGACCTCCTCAAGGAGTTGCCAATATTTTCGCATCATCAGAGTTCAATTGCAGACAATGTGGAATGTCTTCCAATTGATAAATTCCCGTTACTAGAGGATATTTCTGAGCTGACATCAGACATCAGGTCTAACATAATTGATGACTCGTCCCCTTATTACGTTGGGGACTATTTGATCAAGGTTTTGCTTGAACAGACAACCCACAGCTGTGGCTGTTCTCAGCTGCTGAGGGATGAGTCTGACAACTTGACCAGGCCTCACCAGTACATTCTTGTGCTAAAAGCATACCACGTGCATGGAAAACTCTTCGGGAACCTAGTAGTACCATCACAGGCTGCCTTTAATTTCATTCAGCGACTAGAAAATCACTTTCTTGCCATAATAGAGAGTGTGGCGCGTGTTCGAGGCGTGTGTGCTGCCTTGTATCGCACACTTTCAGGTCTGGGTGGTTTTAGCCTTTTCTCAGAGGAGTGCCACAAAAGGTTTTTAAAAATATTTTGCAGAATACGCTTGTGTTGGAATGTTCGATTTCTTAACCGGAGCTTGTATAAAGTTCGGTTGCACTCTTCACTTGCTGGTAAGCGACTAGACAGGTTTAATTGTTAAGTGTATTAACAGAGGCGGTTGCCAAATCAAAAATAGAAAGTGCTTATTAATTGGGCGGTGCAGCTTGCACTCCAAAATTTGTTTCTCTTATTTCCAGCAAATGTGTATCACGGCATCCTTACAAAAATATTTATCCACTTTCTACAAAATTTCTATAGAAGATAGTGTACAGAGGCTATATATATTCGAAAGAAAATGTATCCACTCTTGTATCTACTGTCTATAGTTTTTTTTTGCCGTTTTTTTCTGAAGCCATCCTTCTTTCCTGAACAAATGTGTTTCGGGTAATGTTCAGGGATGTTGAATCTTGTCAGATTCCGCATAGAGTTCTCATTGTTTGGTGATGGCTCGCCCGCAGTGAGTTTCAAGCTATGCCAATTCGTGTTTTTATATTAGCCGGAAATTGGAAATTTGTACTATCTGGTGTGTGCTTCCCACTTTTATTATACGCTTATGACTGCTAATGATAGCGATGTCTTATTTATTTCTGCACTCACTTCCCGTGCCCGAGTCGGCGTGAAAGTGAATGGATCATTCAGCATGTTCCCTGTGGAAAGTTTTTGTTAACTTGGTTCGGCTAAAAATCTATTACGAAGTGTACGATATTCTGAACTCCTTCATATTCATTTATTTTTGCGAGTATCTGTTTCTCATAAAACATACAGAGCTTCTTAAGTAAATCATGTATATATGAATGTGGTCCAATAAAATGTTTTCAAACCACTTACTGTTGTTGACCGCAAAATGCTCCACCAGCCAGGAGTCAATGTGGCGATTGTGTAACTTCAATGTTTTACAGTAGAAAAAAAACAAGAAATACACCTCTGTTTTTTTATGTAAGTTTAAATATTGTTTGACATATTTTGCACCGATTCTATCGTAAAAATTAAAATAAAACTGTGTCAACATTAAAAATAAAAAGACAGCGGCTCCGGAAGCCGAGGAGCTCCCGAGAGCCTAGCGAGGAGCGAGGGGAGGAGGAAAGAGAGGGAGAAAAAAAGAAGGAGAAGGGTACCGGAGAACTGGAGCAGAAACGCCCAAACCGAAACCGAAACTGACTTGACCGGAACCGGAACCTAGTTATGCTTAATGCCGCCCGCTAGGAGCGCTAGCTGTCACTGGTCTATCTGGGCCGCTGGGGCCTATGGCAGTGTCCGCTCTTTACCTTGTGTATATTACTCTATGGATCTGGCGCGACGGTTGGGTTAGTTCGTTGCTTTGTTCGCGCTGCCGCTGCTGCTGTTCTGCTTGGGGGGTTACAAGTTGTCTTTAAGCTGTTATTGTATAAGATAGTTTGCCGGAGTCTTGAGTGCTGCCTCTGCCGATGGTTCAGTGTGGCTGATGGCGTCCTCCGCCTGAGTTCCACTCGCTCGCGGGCGAAATGGCTGCATCCCAGAATGGCGTGTTCGGAATTTGCTCCGTCCTCATTGTATCGCGGGCAATGGCTGCCTGTGTCTCCGCGCCAAGCAAGCCAGGTAAGCAGGCTCGACCTTTTGGATTCATTTTCTTAATCAGGTGCATGTGAAACTGGACCTTTCTGCAACCGACTTGGAACAGCTATGCCAGTAATACAACCGCCAGTGTATATGCAGCTGCAGGAGATCCTCTACAACGGTGGTTGCGAGTTGCAGCCAGCGGACGACAGAACCAGGAAGAGGGTAACAACAGCAGGATCTTTTCATTCCTACGCGTTGCTTTGCGTAAAGCTGAACCGCATGTAAGCGATTGAGCGAGCGACGAAGTCAGCAACGAACGGCGAGATTTCCAACGGTGGCTCGTCGCGTCCCTCGGTTTTGAATTTCTAAAAATCGTCGCTCATCGCCTTGGTCGCTTGCTCCCGTCGCTTTCATGCCGTTTTGTCGCGTCCCGCGGGTGACCGAGCGGCAGCTAAGCGGATCGTCGCTTGCGAAATCGCTTACATGCGGTTTATACTTAATTGCCGCGAGACTGGCACCACACGTACGATTGGCACGCGCTTCTACATTCCCTCTCATACTGTTTGTGATAGTGCATATTTTTTATTCGTGGCATTAGTTGCCATACCGTTTTAGAAGCAGACAGGTCCAAACAAATCTGCCATAGTTCTAATTACTGGTGTTTATTTTTATATTTCAGATGCCTTGGGGTACTATATTAGCCACCACCGGAACCCCGACACTCCAGAAGATGTGGAGAATTTCGCTAACCGGCTGGGACACATGAGATACTATTATGAAAACATTTTCATTGTAAAAATGTTTTTATGTTGTATTTTGCGGTCTGCAGTATCTATTTTTTGGGAAGGGGAAATAAAGGTAATTTTAATGGTTTACGACCTGTGTTGTCAATATCCTATTGAAAAATCCACCAGACCGGTTGGCGCGTCTTGAGTGTTTTCTAGTGTATACATCAAACCGGCCTGGTGTGTTCTGATGTGCATGAAAACCAACCTAGCTTGTTCTGGTGTGCCCCCCAGAACACGTTAGGTTGGTTTTCTTGCCCATCAAGCCATCCTAATGTGGTGTGATGTGTGCACCTCAACACACTGAGCTGGTCTGATATTGCACACCACAGCACACTAGAATGGCTTGATGTGCACACTAAACTGGCCTTACATGCACACCAGGGTGCCTATGCACGCGACTCCGCGGCATAATGCGAATAAATGTCTGGTGTTGAACGAAAACATGTTTTCTTTTAAAATTGAATATGTACAGAACTCAAATACCACATTTAATTTTATAAGGTGCTTAAATGAAGGGCGATGCAATGATTCCAGTCCCAATAATATGTACTTTGCGTAAGCATGCTAACACAGTGTAACAAACG
>JAZHYW010067413.1:0-13576 GCA_037355805.1 Ixodes ricinus | reverse complement strand
CTACAGGCCGCCTGGTCCAATCACGAGCCTGTCAGAAACCACGTGGTGTATTTGCTCCGTCGTACGTATCAGTGCGCCGAGACGCTTCATGCGGAGGCGAGTTTTTCGTCTGCTTATCGAGCCCTCGCGGCGGGTCCGTCTGCTTGCTTCTACTGAAGACTACTGAAGGGATTAAATAGCCGTCTGGAAGCGATGGGGCGAAGAGAACCCGGTATCAGAACCAGTGGCCATTAAGAAATGAAGATGAGTCAGATAGAGTGTTCGACACGAGGACTGTATGTAACGGACCACGTGCGGAAGAGAGATGCGGGTCCGGGCTACGTTTTACTTGTACATACAAGTAGTTGGATTGGATTAGATTGTTATGGCTAAGGCGAAACGACTTTATGTCAGTGTTGCTTGCGCGCCATCCAATCTCTGCAGACGGCTGACATGCTTACGAAATATGGCAAGAATGTTTATGAAACTTAATACCATGTACCTTTTTTCACCAATATAAAATAGCGCGCTATCGTAACAGAGAACCATATGCGTTAGATTAGTGCTCTTCGTACTCTGCGTATCGGAATTTCTCTCGCGCACTCTTTCGCAATGCGGATGCAAGCTTTTCTGAGGAAGTGCTCCGCCCGCCAGCCTTCGGTCTACAAAATGACCCGATTGGCGACGTGGGCGACCAAAAGCGTCGCTGTGATCGGCCTTCCACGATTGGCCAAACGCCCACCACGACGTCTCGAGTACCATGGATTCTACTTTTATAACTGGAGATGAGAGGAATGTCAGACTGTCAATTTTGACGGTGCTGGTTTAAACAAACACTGACATCCCCAAAAGTGTGTTTTCTTCTTTTTTTTTTTTGCCAGGCGATTTAATATGGTGTCAGGAGACTACCCAATCAATATTTTGCTGCAGAGTCACGTATATTTTTAATAAAGCAAAAAAAACTCAACTGCTCGAAACCGAAACCGAAACATGAGCACGGAAGCTCATGGCCGGAAGTCACGTGGCTACACCCGACCGCGTTTCTTTTTTTCTCCGCTTTTCCGGCGTGTGAAGCAGACGACGACGAAGTTGCGTGCACCGTTTGTCGTGCGATTGTTTCGCACTTATATCCCTTCCGCTCGATGTTCTGCGCTTGAAGATCGATTGGCCGGTACCACGAACGACAGTTCCGAAGTAGCGGCCCCACGTCCGTCGCAACGTTGGTCCATCGTGCGTCGCCATCGCGTCGTCCAGCCCGCGGTACGTCGCCATATTGAGAATGACGTGTACATGTACTTCCTGTGATCTGTGCAACATTTTTTTTCGATCAACGTATTTGCAGTTTTTTGGAGGCCACAAAAATCGGGTTCATATTCTTTTATATTTTTAATATTGAATGTGTGCCTTAGATGACCCACGAGCTTTGAATATATTTGGTGCACATAGTTTGAACGCCACGTGACCATGGAAAAGAGAGTGAGCGCGACTGAAACCGGTTAATTCTCGACCGGCTGTTTTCGGGCGGAAGACAACGAATTTTGAGCCGCAAATTATGTTCTGGGTAGTTGGGCTCTTATAGGTCATGTTCAAATAAAAACCTCGGCGAGCATAAATACTCTGTCGGTGTCTCTTTAAGGACGCTATGCGATGGCATCGAGCTTCCGTCGGGCTTTTCACAAACACCGTCAAAATTGCCACTGGCAATCTATAATCCTGATCAGGACGCCACGGATAGGAGCCGTAAGGGGAGCCACCGAAGCACCTCGTCGCTAATTCTGTCGTGCTGTGCCTATTGTAATATTAGAGCGATAGCTGTTGAGGCCTTCCCACCCTGTAAATGACGCCCATTGTTGATGTTGTAGTTGTAGTACTGTCGAAACCATTTGTAACGAACTCGGTTATAACGAAATAGCGGCTACAGCGAAGCGACCACAATTTCCCATTCCATTTCGCACTTCGTTATAACCGAAGTCGGTTATAACGAAATAGCGGATATATCGAACTGATTTCCGATTCCCGTTGACTTCGCTATAACCGGTCTCGACAGTAGTTGTTGTTGGTGGTGTTGTATAGGAGGCCGGCCCTGGTCTGACGTTCCTCATCTCTATTAATAAACGTAGAGCTCATCGTACTCAAGGCGTCATAATGAGCCTTTGGCCCATCGTGGAAGGTCGACCACAGCGATCCATTTGATTGCGCAAGTCAACAATAAGTGCACATAAAAAAAATTGAAACGGCAGCACAAGTCAGTGTTCCTTTCTTAAAAAAGCCAAGACATATTCAATTGGTTAAAGCGAGCTCCCGTGCCCATACACTGCGGTGTTCCGAGCCAGACCCGGGTCGTGGCGGCCCGCGGCTGACAGAGCGCCAGAGCCCGAGGGGGGTCCCGACTCGGGGCCCGGGTCGGGCCGAGGCCGCCTGGCCCCCCGGGGGACCATCCATAAATTATGCCGCCCCGACCGCGGCTCCCGCGGCCCCCGATCGATCCCCGGCCGGGAAGGCCGCAACAAGTCTTCGCCCCCGCCGCCTCTCTCGAAACGGCCCGGGCAGAGAGCGCGCTCTGGAACACAAACCCGTTCGGAGGCGCGGGAGAGAAGTCAGTGGCGAAGCCAGGATTTAATTTCGGAAGAGATTCGACGGCCCAGACGCGGAAGAAAAGGGAGAGGGGGAAGGTCTGAAGGTTTCATCGGCGGTTTTACGCGTTGACCTCTACTAAAGGGTACTAAAGTTTTTAAAGCTAAAATGCATTAATTAATTAACTTATCTTTAGTTATTTAGTTATTTAGTTCAGGTACCCAGCAACACCCGCGAAGGCATTATAGTTGGGGAGGGGCAAACAAGCAAGTTACGCCACAACACACATCAACTAAAACAGCAAGCGCTGCCTACAGCAAACAAAGAACTAGAAAGAAAACAAAACAGTGAACAGTATGACACATACTTATTGCGCTAAATCAGAAAATTCACGAAATAGAATATATACTAACACAGTGTCTACAAAAAAAGCGCGCTTTGCCTACATCAGGTGTCGGCACCCGCGTGCGCAGAAACCAAATTCGGGAAGAGTGAAGCGTCTGCGCATGCGCACTACCGACAGCAGCGCCACCGCGGTGTCATGACGTCAGTGAGTTGAGTTGGTCTGTAGCGCACATACAGATACAGGTGTTAGTCTAGACTGAGAAAACATCAAGCAAATTCAGTTTCTTCTTTTTTTTTCTGTTGCGAGTCTATAGATATTTTGTTAACTCATTCCAGTGCTAAGCGGTGCATGAAAAAAAAGGAAAAAGAACTGTTTCTGAAGATGTCGGATTTAGATGTTGAAATGGTCTGATCTTTCTCGAGTGATCCCGTCTGCTAGAAATGAAGTGAGGTTCAAGTAAGCATTTCGCTTTTATCTAAAGCTAAGGTTCAAGGACACTAAAGATGTTGAAGGATACATCAGCCGCGTGACCGCGGCTAGTCACACTGTAGCTTCTACGACGTCACGCCGTCACGTGACATTTGGACACTGTGACGTCATCCCAAAGGCGTCCTAAATTTATAGTATTTGCAGGTCCTCTGTGACGCCAAGTGACACCATGATGTCACGTTGACACCACAACGTCCGATAGCATTATGACGTCACGTAAGGTCAGCGACACCCAACGTTATTAGATTAGCTCAGTTACGGAACTGCTCATAGGCGCTGCATGCACGAGCAGTAACCCCTTCACTCATCACGACTCATCTCCCGTCGCTCGACGCGCGCCGGGCGGCTGCTTTGGTAACTGCAGTGTACTCTATGGGATACGTTACTTTTCGATGCACGGCGTCTAGATGGCGTTTCAGCTCCTCTCTATGCAGCTCGTTAACATCTCTATGGAACGTGACAGTTATGAAACGCAAATCCTAGATGGCGCTTCGAACGACGGCAGGCGGATCGAAGTGAGTGAGGCGGAGGGCCCTTCGTGGGAGTTCCACAACTGAGGTAATCTAGAAACGTTGGTGACACGAGACCCTGCGGGGGCGTCAACGTTACTAGATTACCTAAGTTTTGGAACTCCTGCGGAGGGAGGCACCTCCTCACTCCACTTCAGCCCGCCTCCGCATCGTTTGAAGCGCCATCTGTATTTTCGTTTCAAAGCTGCATGTTCCAAACAGTACGGTGGAACGCCATCCGGACACTGTGCTACGAAGCGTACGTATTCCATAGAATACACTGCAGTTGCCATGGCAGCCGTTCGGCTCGTCTGGTGAGAAAAAGAGGAGGGAGGGGGAGATTACTGCTCGTGCAAGCAGCGTCTATGACCAGTTCCGTAACTGAGCTAATCTAATAACGTTGGGCGGCGTTATAAGCAACTTTCAGCGATGGTGGTACCGCGGTATGAGAATCGCACTCCTTAGCTCCTGGATGATTTTCATACGAATGAACGTACTTGCCTGCACCTTCCTGACGTAGAAGAATCATGTAAAGCTCTTATATCGCTCGTACTTAAAAAAAAAAAGAATTACTCACGCGGCGCAGCCCCAACTTCGTATTGTGATTCTACGACGAACAACCAGATGACGGCCATTTTTCATAATAACTAGCGCGCCAAGGCCGCGAAAGTTGAGAATATAATTCGTAAAGCACTCACACACAGTGCCCCTCAATGGCTTTCTTACCGAGCCCGCCAAAGGAACGCGTACGTCCTTATGGCCTCAGAGTTACTATATTAACAAAAATGGCTCGTTTGGTAGCAGAACAGAACAAAACAATAGAGTGTTCGGCGGCAAATGCTAATCATTTGGAGTACACATCGCGACACTGTTAGCGCGAACACGACATCGGCGCATTTTCGCATATTACTTCTAAATAGTATTAGCGAGCATGAAGTTTTATCGCTTACATTATAGAACTGAATGAGCTCTTTCCGTAGCAGTAATAACTTGGATGACATCCCTTAGTTTCAAAAGAAAAACTGGAAAAACCGGCGATCGCTTGTTCGCGCTAACAGTGTCGCGCTCTGTACGGCAAATGCAATCATTTGGAGTACATACAAGAAGGTCTTGTACACGCTACGCAGTTAGAATGACTTTAGTCACGCTGCGAATACGAATTACAAAGAAAAAGACAAAACTGTTTGCTGCAGATACGACGAAATCATTACCAGCGGACCGGCCATGTTCAAAAACATGCCTGCTCCATACGCATGTGTGCTTCAAACATGTTTGCAGACAGCTTTTGCATGATCAATGTGACATGGCCATCATGCAAGTCAGAAACATGCCTCAGACAGTGACTACAGACTGTCTTTTGTATGCTGCATATTGACCGCGAAGTTAGTGTGCAACGAACTATAAATATCGTTGGTTTTCGTAATGCCTCGGCCCGTTTGGACTTTTGGTAGTCGTACTCGGAGGTGAGTCGACCGATAATCGAACTCCTTTCCTCTCCTCCCGCGTACACGAATCGCACAAATAAAGAGCGCCAAAACTTCACCAATTGCAATACAAACAAAAAAAAAAACGCAAACAAAGTATTATCACGATTTACGAGCACTCGTACATCTTCTGTCAGCGCAGTATATAAGTCAGACATAAAAACGGCATTAGGACCGGGTGTCGCCTTATGGCGCCCGTAAACTGGAAGCGCAAATAAGGAATGATAGAGGACACCGAACGGGCCGCCGCGCTTTGCTCATCAGCGCGTTTACGTTTCGAAACAAAACGCTGATGAACGTTCGCGTCCCTTTTGTTTCGCGCTTGTCTCGCTCGAGTTATTGGGGCCGATTGCGAACGCGGGCTAGACAAACAGCCGCTGATTAGGGCTGACCGGACTGAACTAATAGACAAAGAAAACCGGCAGCTCCTGACAGACTGAACGGCTTGTTTCGAGATGGTGGAGTAATACCCTATTTACGCTAGCGCTCTCAAGTGTCATTAAGCCAACGACCGTTGGCATCTCCCAACTGTCATTGAGCTCAATTAAGTGCCCCGTGTTACACCGTGGATAGGCCTAACTAACCTAGTTAAAATGAAGTCACGGCACACAGTTAAAACCAGAAACAAAACCGAAACTGATGTCACATTACATTTTTTTAACAGATGCAAATAATTTGTATGCACACTTTACACTGACTTTAAACGTTTAAAATAAAATAAACTTCTTTTTTTTCGTTCTTTTTTAGACTAAAGAGAGGATAATCAGAACGTTTCACGCAAATTCAAGCAAGAAAAACATAACGGAAGTCTTATCGGCAACGACATCCACAATGGCCGCCCTCGCCTGACGAGCTTTGGCTTCTGCGACGTGCCACGACCGTTCCAGCGACCAGCTCTGGCCCCGAATCATACCTCTTCCGACAATAAGCGCTGCTACGATACTTTCTAGATACGCTCCCCCAATCTGCCGCAATTTCTAAGTGTTTCAGTGGCGCTTGATATGGGCAGCGATGCAGCGGACGTCGCCATCTAGAGCTCTATCGGGGCGAGACCCTCATCAATTAAAGGGGCACTGACAGGTCGAAATCATTATTCTCATTGTCCGAAACGATTGGAAAAGATGCCTGGACATTACCCTCAAAATTCAAAGCCTGGGAACTCTGTATTTGTGAAATAAAAAAATTAAAGACGTTTACAATTTTCTGTAACGCCGAATTAGAGCCTAGCTCTTGAGAAGGAGGAGGGAGGGTTCGGAGGAAAGGGTATGCCCCTCTTCTTTCCCCGCTAACTTTAGCGGGAAAATTTTTCCGCTAAATTTAGCGGAAAATTTGTACCTACGTGACGTCACGTGACCTCGTGCAGCGTCACATGTGACGTCCCGAGGGAAATTTAGCGGGAAAAATTTGACCGGCAAATTTAGCAGAGAAATTTCCCCGCTAAATTCAGGGGAAATATTGCCAACGTTAGATGCGTGTGACGTCACATGACGGCACGCGTGACATCATACGTCACGTGTTTCCTATAATAACTTCACACGTGACGTCACGTGTGACGTCATTATGGGAAACGTCCCATAATGCAACGCGCGGTTACGCCGACGGTGTCGCCAGCTCAAGCCGGAAACGGGCTTGAGCGGGAAATTGCTTTGGCGATTTCCCGCTCAAAACCGGCAATTTAAGAAATTGTTT
Organism: Ixodes ricinus; assembly: GCA_037355805.1. Lineage (NCBI taxonomy): Eukaryota > Metazoa > Arthropoda > Arachnida > Ixodida > Ixodidae > Ixodes > Ixodes ricinus. Next base: position 6,506 of record JAZHYW010067413.1, on the reverse strand, counting down.
TCTTAGAGCTGCAGGCTCTAGAAAACAATTTCCCAAAGCCGAATTTGAAGTTCCCCGCGCGATCCGCGCCAGTGCAGTGACGTCAAGATTGAGTCGTCGGGAGTTTCTCTCCCTCCTCCGAACCGTCCGAGCCGAAAGTGTTGCGTTCTCTCGCATCCCGCGATCAACAGCGCTCTCCTCCACTGCTTGCCGCCTATCGCTGTGAGCAGACGACGCTTCACTTTCGAGTTCTGAAGTTCTTTTAGGGCCCTTTCAGCGATCTCAAGTTCTTTGAAACGCGTAGATCGAGAGGACACCCAGTGGACTTTTGCGAGCGCGCGAGAGGGGCCACGTCGCGCCGGTGCTGCGTGAAAGCCTGCAACGGCGGAGTCACAACCGAAAGTACGGTGGACAAGCACCAAGCCAAACCAGTTATTCAGACCGTTTGACGATTTTATTTCCGAAGTCTGAGAGGTACACCTGTTTTAACACAAACGTCGTTTCCGTTTTTTCTTTTTCTTTTTTTAAGTATATCTAATATCACCCAGCTCGCCTGTTTACTTACTCTTTCTTCTGAGAGGCAGTCGGGCACTGAAAAGAGGACTTCGTCCGATTCTCCGACTCCACAATCATCCTCACTGCTACTACGATGGTGCCTGGAGTGCGTCTCCAACTTATGTGCTCACCGCGTCCAAAAAAAGTGGTCCCTCTATTTACGCCTGATGACGTCATCAGAGGTGCCGCACTGTCGCCAGTCGCGATCCTGGCGGCGTCCCAACAGCTGTAGTGTATGTGGCAGACAGCCTGTCATACTGCGGGTCGCTTTCCAGTGTGTCAGACCACGGAAGCTCCGGCAGCCAGAAGTTGGGACGCCGTGACGACAGCGACACTCGCGTTCGCTCGTGCTTTTCGCCAGCATCTCTACGAGCAACCGCCAGGATCGCGACATCCGAAAGCATAACGCTCCGGGTTCTGTGACGTCATTCGTTGCTACTTCGGGTACACTTTTCATGTATGGGCGGCATAAGGACGCTAAAAAACACCAGTTGGAGACGGGCTCCAGGCACCATACTGCCATACTGCTACCAACTGCTAGGGTGCCGAGCGCCGCCAAGTTTTCCGAGGGAGGATAAAAAGCCAGGAGACGGCATCACTTCCGGACTCCGATTTTCGATATTTCAAAAGAAAGGCCGTAGTAAGTTCACGATTGAGTTAAAAAAATGTTTTAATAATATAATAATAATAATAATAAATCTTTATTTATGTGCCCACAAACAACTGGGAACCCAGGAGGTTCCCAGCGCAAGCTTTCGCTCCACGCTCCGAGCTGAGACGCGTTAGCCCACTCCGGCCACTTCCTCCCATGAACGCGCGCAGCGCGCTACCGCTGCTTATCACACTTGAAGGAGAGGAGACTAGAGGAGGAGAGTTGCGCATGCGGGCGCGGTGTGAGGAGGAGCGAACGCACGCGGAAGTGCACGCAGCTGGTAGAGAGAAAGAGCGGAGAGAGTAACGCGCAGCTGTTGGAGAGAGGGAAGGAGGAGAGTTGCGCATGCGTAGTGTGAGTGCGGACTACGACGCCGACGCCGCGGGACATAGACCTGAGCAAGAGATGCTCCGCATCTAAAAAACAAGAAAACATTGTACCGTTGCCAGACTTAAACGCTGGTCAAGTCAATCTCCCACCAAAGATTCAGCGAGTGAAAAGGCGCTAGACTGTATCAGCCCGCAGGTTCCGCCGGACGAGGCGCGGATCGCAGGAATCGGTGGCGTCATGCTCACGTGGTACACGGTTAGCGGACGAAAGTCGCGACTCGATTCGTCATGTGGATGGGCCGTAAACAGTGTGTTCGTCTATACGTCGTATGCACTGCCGTCGCACCAGCGGCCATAGGAAACCCATACAGAAAAGACTCCCGCCCCAGCAGGATTTCAACCTCACAACCTTTAGATTGTGAGCCAAGTACTTTGCCGACGAAGCTATCCAGGGTCGGTGGCTTCTATTACGCATAATCAAACTCTTTGGCGCAGCGCGTGCAGGGGTGGTCGCGCGCTTCGCGTCCTTTCCCGTCATGCTGCGCCATCTCACGGCATGTGTCAGAAATGGAAAAGAATCTTCGGTAGGCGGTGCCGTTCAGACGCCCTTCTCTTCTTTCCTGAAAGGCCTATCACCTTTGTGCTTACCAGTTTTCGTCAGCAAATTCAAGCTTGAATATTTGTTTTTCGTCGAGAAGAACAAGAAGGAATTGCCACTCGTACGGTGCGATGATGACACTTGCGAGCAAAGAGCACCATCGAACGATTAAACCAATCTAACTGAAGAAAACTTCAAAGACTCTGCACACAAAGGTTTTTTTTTTTCTCTTTTGTCAGTACTTATAAATCTCGGCCAAACGCCACCCTCCACTCTTTCGAAATATGGAGGAAAAATAGAATCGAGAAAAGGTGGGATGGGGGAGTCGTTTTCCAGAGTTTGGGCGGTGTACTAGAGCGCGTAACGACACAGGATGAACTGCAGTAAGTGGCTCAAAAGAGCGGCTTAACTCGCGTCGAAGGGCCCCTTGATCTGTGTCAACAAGGACTCCACTCGATGGAATTTGGCCTGTTATTTTCTTTAAAATGCGGGCTTCCTTCTTCTAATCCGTTCGCATTTTTCCGCGCCAAAGAGTCCTGGCTGGCAGCAAGCTCGCCGTCTCGCGTATCGTTGCTCTCCAAGTGCAGTCTTTTTCAAAACCATGCAAGCACAAAAAAAAAATAATAATAAGAAGGGGAGAGAGAGGAGATGACCAGTTGTGATGACGTCACAACGAAGCAGAGTTCTGATTGGCTTTGCTTGAAGGATAGTGGGTAGACCTTAAGGAGAGCTTACTTTGAAGTCTACCCACTATCCTTACAATCGGAGCCAATCAGAGCTCGGCGTCTTTCTGACGACACCGCAACTCCTGCAAAAGAAGCAGACGACTTACTTTCCGCAAATGTATGCTTCGAACTTGTCTGCAAACAGTCTTTGTATGACAAGTGTGGCACGAGAGCCATACAAGGAACAAACACGCTTCAGACAGCGCTGCACGCTGGCTTTTGTATGACGCATTTGTATCGTCGACCGCGACTTCAAAGACAGAAAAAAAGAAACCAGCAACAATAAAAACAGAGAGAAAGCAAGTGTTCGGAAAACAAAACAAATACAAAACAAGCAGACAATGCACACAAAAAAGAAACAGGCTGGCGGTTTTTTGTTGCTGTTGTTTTTCAAACTCGCGCGTGCGCACGGGGAGGCTCAGCGCAGAAAGATATACCTCGTTAGCGCGGTTCAACGCACGATGTTAGGGAACAGCTCCCTAGACGGCCTTTCTTTTCCCTCGCCGATTCCCTCGGTCACCGGAAACTGAGCCGGCCGCCTTCCGCCCGCCCTTAATCCTTTACGCTATTAATCCTGCCGTTTAATCCTCCCCCCCCCTCCTTCCAGTTTCGGGATAACAAGCCGGCAATTTTCGGAAGAAGCTTGGCGGCCAGGATTATCTCATTGTCCTTTTATGAGTTAGCCTCGCGCAGCTGGGAGCTGCGCGACTTTATCTGTCTTTTTTTATGTTTAGATAATAATAGGTATTTGGGGGAGAATACAGAGCGCCAAAAATGCAAAGTCGTCGGTGTCTATTGTATTGTAATACGAGTCAAGTCCCCAAATAATGGGCCCTCATTTACAATATTGTTTTGTCGCGTCACGAGATATTTGAGAGGATGAACGACCGCCCTAAATGCAAAAGAAAAACAACAAAAAACATTAGTGTTTTTTTTTATTGTGATGCGAGTCAAGTGCCTAAATAATGGGCGCGTTATTCATGCCTGTTCAAAGCCTGTTCGAATCGTATGCCTGTTCGAATGTCTACGCAGACTGTCTTTTGCAAGATGTATAAGCAGTGTGTCCGCGGCTTCAAGCATACCCCCTCACACTCATTTAAAACCTCACGTCAAGTTCGCACTACTTTATTTTTGTTTTTGTTTGCGCTTTAACGCCCGCCTTAACTACAAACATAATTTTCATCCACTCCAGACACAGAGAACGCAAGCACTCGCCTCGGCATCTCCAGGCACCCCATCATAGCCGCTTGACCGTCCGACACTATAAACATCGGCCAAACACTTCCACCGCCGCATAAAGAAGCCCGAGTGAAGCAACCATAAAAAAAGGGGGAAAGGCTTCTTACGCAAGAACTAGGGACGGACGAAGCGACGAAACGAGAACTCTTCTCCCTTTCTTCCCCAACCGTTTTGGCGTGGGGAACACGGACGGGGAGCCGTGTCCCCCGTCTCCACCGACCGTGTTCCCGTGGCCCAAGTCACGGCGGATATGAAGACGGACGCTCGGTCGTTCGTCCAAAAGCCCGTGTCTCTCTTTCACGCTCTCCCTCTTACACATTCACACGCATCTCTCTCAACAGCCTCTCTCCCTCTCCCGGCCTAAACCTCCGTTCCACCTTCCGCTGGACCGCAACGGATGCTGCTGCGATACGCCGCTCACCCCCAAGCCGACAGTGCGGTGTGACCTACGCGCTCGCCTGACCAATGAACAGCCGCCTTTTCGTCCACGTGACCCCGCTCTCAACGCAGTAGGTTTGGGAGCGGAGCGCGATCACGTGACGAGAGGCAGACGCCTGACTGGTCCGACGCGCGCACGTAGCCTCCACCGCACTGTCAGCTTAGGGGGAACGGAGTTTCGCTACCTGAGCCAATCCATAAGTTCGGAGCGTAGCCAATCCATAGCCCCGAAACGGGTCACGTGACTTCGCGCTGCCGGCGTCGCTCCGACCCCATACCGAGAAGGAACGTGACGGCCACCGAGCTATGGATTGGCGCCGGTGGCTCGTAGTCGCCGTTGCGGTTCATCGTAGCGGTGAACGGGATATGGAGGCACATAAAGAAGCGTTCTGCGTTTCCCCTCGCCTCGATGTCTCGCTCCCGTTTTCCGGCTCCCTGCTTTTGCGCAAACGGGGCAGAAATAACGGCGTTGTGGAACAAGCCCGAACCGGCGGGTCCTGTCGCGTTGTCAAACCCTCGCCCCTTTCACTCTCGGGGTACCCCCTGTCGACGATCGGTGCTAACAACGCTCAGACCACTCTCGTTCTTCTTTTGTTTTATTTTATTTTATTTTTTAAGCGTACCGCGCCGGCGATTCGTGAATACCGCGCGAAAACTCGCGGGATCGGGCACCATTCTCCTTCGGGCGAAGCGACGCGAGCGTAGCTGTTAGGCAAAACCTACGACGTCATATTGCGCGTGTGACTTATCTACACTACGCTTCATAGTATCCACATTCCGCCGCTTCGGTTGTCTCATGGAAACCGCCATTTCGCGTGCCTATAGTGAAGAGAGCAGACCGAATTGGCGACGGGGTACGATTCGAAGATGCGACTTGCTGACAGAGCTGGGCACGATACTTCAAAACAAAAGTATCTGCGATACCGACACCCGATACCCTGAAATATTGTATTTCTGATATCGATACGAGATACAGAGGCGAAATTGACTTCTGATAGATATACTCGATGCTGTATCGTCGAAAATTCGATTCAGCCCCTGAAATCGCCAATATTACCAAAAACTGGTAACATGATTAGCCAATTTACTAAATGTATCCGTGGTTTATGGACTATTACCGCGGGCGTTGCCGAGCGAGCGCGTGCGTGGCCGAATGGTTACCGCGCTTTTATTATCTCTTTCAACTTGGTGTTCTCGTAAGTTCGAGAACATTCTCGTCTGGTCGAGTTCCGAATTTTCTAACGCGCCGAAAGTTCTACTCCGAATGCTCCAGAAACCCACAAGGGTACACAAAGGGACTCCACATGGTGAGCGGAGTCCAGTCTCGCCCCAGAGCTCGATCCTGCTGCTTCGCGGACATTAACGCCTGCGACGCGAACCTTCTTCTCTTTGTTTTCGGCACAAGTTCGCCCCATTAAACGTTTAGTTTCTTCAGTTACTCGCCGCTATCTCGTCATTCGTGACAATATTTAGCGTATTCGATAAAGCGGAGTGTTTTTGAAAGGTACCTAAAGCGAATCCGGTCACGCGGATTTCTTTAGGCTCCATTCCACGGCACAGCTGATTTCGTCTGAACCTTAAGCATTAGACCGGAGCCATGGTGAATTTTAAATGATCCCTTCCACAACCAGTGTAACAAACTTTATAAACTAATGTTCTTCGTGCGAACCGGTCTCTGAGCCCTTCACTACACACACAAGTAAACTCTGAACATTTTCTGGTGCTTTTCATTTGTTACTGGAGGGTTTACCGGGTCGACTCTGCTTTTTACCTGTGCTGAAAGGTGCAAGCTCAGTGCGCTTAAGAAAGCCGAACAGTTATTTCTCCAGCACTGTGTTTAACAGACGTTTGAAGGGGAACATTTAGCGTTAAAACCTAGAAGGAAAACAACAAAGATAAGGGGGCGGAGCGTTTTTATAAGTCAACAACATATTTTGCTAATCTCTTTTATTTAGATGTTACCTTTATTTAAAGGTCTTAAGAAACCGCAT
>JAZHYW010067411.1:0-10246 GCA_037355805.1 Ixodes ricinus | reverse complement strand
CGGTCGGGACAGTTTGCATTGGAATTTCGTTTAACCGCGCGCGCGCGGAATCCACAGAATAGGTCACGAACAATGGGAAGTTTTCGGAGATCTGCCTCCCCCCCCCCCCCCCAAACTCGCTCTCTGCAATGAAAACGCCTCTACTGCGCGTGCGCGCCACTTACTTTTGCCTGCAGAGTTCCCTATCTCGTGACGGGTTACGGAGAGCGGCGCGGGACGGCGGAAACGATCTACGAAACTCCCTATGCGGGTAGAAATTAAGGGAAATGAGGAGAGAGAGCGCGCGGGGAACGCCGGCGAGCCGAGCTCTGACTGGGGAATCCAGACGAATTTTCTGCTCACAGGAGTTTAAATGAGCCTTACTTAGGCCTTTTACCTTTCATGCCTTATTTTACCTTTTATAACCAGATAGTGGAAGCTCAACTTTCTCTTCGCTATAAGCGGCCTACTCAGAGGCCCTCATAACCGGGAAGGAGCTGTGTCATTTCATCATACCTTATAGCTCTTGACACAGACATTCACAGCGCTCATGACAAGCACGGAGATGACAGAACAAACCGGTGATTGATCCTCATACTGTCCTCCTCTCGTCGTCAAAACGAAACACTTTTGAAAAGTCTGCCCTCCATTGTAAGTGCTGAAAACCTTGCAAAATGGCCAACATGAAAGGCACCATCATAGTTACGACTCAAAGAATGCTACAAATGTCGACTAATTCATTTTTATATCAAAATGTGGGTATCTAACTTTCGTTTCGACGACAGATTGTCTTCACTACAGCATCAACGACAACTCGCCGATATCATGGACGCCGTCCAGAGTCCAGACCACTCGATGGATTCGGTCGCTCGAGTAATCTCCCCTGCAAATGTACTCCTTCGAACTTCCACGCCTAGGGACGAGCCTTGTCAGTCCTGATTTCATAAAAAACGTTTCGTTCTTTCAAATTTCAAATCATACTGGGTGATTCAACGGGAGGCCAGGCTCTTTAAATCGACCGCAAAATTCGGTTTCTTAACCTATCGCGCTACGACTTTGTGCAGCGTCGCCCACAGATGGTGCATTTGTTTTGTAAAATTTGCAAAGAGCGAACTTACCTGAGGAAAAAGTAAAGAAAGAAAAAGGCTTAGCTCCTATGGAAACGCAGCGACGCCACCGGTCTTCAAACAACACGGAGCCGTTTCGCACGGGAGACAAGAGATGGCGCAACGAACGTCGCCAACGCACAGGCTCTGCGCCAACGAACGAGCATACGGCGCCGAGAGCCAGCGTCTTTAGCAGACAATCTTTTCGACACAAAAGCGGCGCGCGTTTCCGCAGGCGGCGACAGTCGCAGAAACAAAAACAGGCGCGGTAACAAGGAACTGCAGCTCCTTGTCTGCTAAAGACGCCGGCTCTCGGCGTCGTATGCTCGTTCGTTGGCGGCAGTTGGCGTCGCGACCGCTTGCGCCATCTCTTGTCTCCCGTGCGAAACGGCGCCGTGTTGTTTGAAGACCGGTGGCGTCGCTGCGTTTCCATAGGAGCTAAGCCTTTTTCTTTCTTTACTTTTTCCTCAGGAAGTTCGCTCTTTGCAAATTTTACAAAAAAAAATGCACCATCTGTGGGCAACGCTGCACAAAATCGTAGCGCGATAGGTTAAGAAACCGAATTTTGCGGTCGATTTAAAGAGCTTGGCCTCCCCTTGAATCATCCGCTAGAAGACAGCTAAAAAAATACAAGAAATATAGAGTTTCTTATTTTATCACGTTCCAGACCTTATGCTACTTTCATTGTTAACAAGAACAAATATGTAAAAGGTAAGGGAAAACAACATCGAAAACAAAACCGAAAAGCAAAGAGCAAGCACTAATTCATCTCAATACACATATATATTTTGCAAGCTGTAATAATATACTTACCGAACGACCAAGTCGAAAGGCAGTTTACCATATAAAAAAGCTGTGCATCATTAATTATGCCATTCAATAAAGAGACCGAATCATGGCGAAACAACTAGAGAATATCCTGGCATACTTCAGAAAGATACTCAGAGCTCGAAACATCTAGTATATAGACTACCGTGATATTGTACACACGGATTTGACAGGATTCGTTGTGCCCCGCTCAAATGTGATTCTTGCCATTAACTTGAAATTTTCGCACAAAAATGTTATCTGAGGAAATATATCTAAAATAGTTGCAAAATTATTTTAGATAAATTTAGTTTCAGAATAAAATTAGCTTCAGAACAAAACCCTGAACTAAAAAAAAAATGTAATTGAAATTGGCAGTTTAAATTGCGTGACGATTCCGACAGATATAAAGAAACCTTACAACTCCACGCCGGCCCAGACATCGCGAAGAAGTGAGCATACAAAACGCGCGCAAACATTACACATTCAAATGCTCGCCAAAGCGTACAAGACACGCGCGCACCGACACGATCTCAAAAAAGACGCGGTCGGACGAACCTCCCTAAAGTGATACCGCGCCACGCTCACAAACTCGTGCATCCCCATAATTAAAAACCTTGAGACAGAGGAAACGTAAAGGAGGACATACACTGCCACCGTTTCATACAGAATATGGGATATGGGACATACACCCCACCGTCTGTTATGATCACGGTTGAGTGTATTTCCGTCTCTATGTTCCCTTTGTTCCGAAAATTTTAATTATGATAGTGCACCAGCTCGCCTGCGTTTTGAGTTTCATTTCGCGTATCCCTAACACGACCAGAAACCCACCCAGAGGAAGCGATGCCACGTAGCGGCAAAGACATACATGACTTTCAGGAAAAGAAATCTCGTTCGTCTCGAAATGGGCAGCAAATACTTGCGTTGCCTGGCGGCGAAAAATTCGAAACAGAAGAAACGGCGATTATATGCGGACCCTTGGAATCGTATACCGGAAGTTGCAAAAAAAGAGAGAGAGAGAAAAAAAAGAAAACAACAGCACTGTCGGCAAGCGACACCTCCGAAAACTATACTAACAAAATTCCGCTCAGCGAGAAGTCCGAACACTTCTATGGAGAAGTGACTGCGGCGGGTTACGACGTATAATCGGCCCGACTCTGGAGCGGGCACACTCGAGGGTTATTTATTAGAAGGAAACTGACCCCCCCCCCCCCCCCCCCCCCCCCCGTCCCCCGGCGCTGGGATACCCTTCCACCGTCCTCGACTCGCGGAGTTTCCTCCCCGTGACATGCAACGAGTTCCTGAGTGCGCGGCCCAAATATTTCTGCCAGCCGCGTCCACTCAAAGTGGCCTGGTTGGAAGGCAGCTCCAAGGGCCGCGGTGTTACGGCAGCCGGTGTGCGGGTGTTCCACAAAGCGAGGGATTGGGCTCTTAGCGGGGCTTTGGCCGGAGGGAGCTTGTCCGATGATATATATATACGATGGTGGAAGACGAGTCAGGGGATAAAATTGGTGCCGGTCAGCTAGGCGGTCGAGAGTGTGCGCCGGAGTCTCCACCGGATCGCAGCGCCCTCCCACGCGGCGCGACGGACAAGTAAACTACAAGGATCGAAAGCGTGAAGAGAAATGTAAAAAGAAAAAGGGAAGGAGGCTCGGCCGGAAATGACGCCCCTCTTCCGGTTTCAGGTCCACTGAACAAAACAGATAAAGTAAGGGCGTGCGGAAGGGGGAAGGATTGGAAATGCGGGAAAGGTTGAGTGTGGCTCTGCCGGATGCAACGTCCTCACGCGCTTGGATTTTAAGTTTCCTTGTTCAGACTCTTTTCAATTTTTTTTTTCTAACTCTCTTCCATTATAACTTTTTCGCTGGACACGTAAAAAAAAGATTTGCGAAACAAAAATAATAGAGTCGCGTAATATCACGAAAGGGGATCGGCTGGGGTTCCGCCGCTCGTGTGTGTGTGTGTGAAGCGGTGTTGTGGAATGGGCACCCCCATTCGATTCCAATTCCATTCCGGGAATTAGAGTTTTCGATAATTCAATTCCTTTCAACTCCTAGGAATGGGGACACTGGGCTCATTCCAACTCCTGGAATGGATGGATCGTTACATTCCATTCCTCTAATTCCTAAACTTAAAAAATTGGCACTTGACAGCTACATTGTGCAATGTTTCCGGCATGAGCCGCATAAAGCTGACATTATCAAACGCATAAACAATTGCTAAAAAATGCTAAATCCCTCAAAAAAAGGACTGATCTTACTAAGCTCACGGTGCTGGATTGCCTGGGGTGACTCCAGCGTCGGCAGTGCTCCATCGCAAGGTGAGACAAGGTATGCAGAGACTAAAGTCAAAGGAAATGAGCGGGCATCCACTAGCTTGATTGTAACCCTAACCCACTTGAATGTAAAACATACTACACAAAAAACAAGCATCGGAGCAAAGACCTAGTAAAAGGTGGACTTACACGTAAACATTCAGTATTAAAAAAATGAAAGCCGTTTACAACTCCCTGTAACACCGAATTCGAGCGCAGCTCTTGAGGAGGAGGAAGGGTACTGAGGGGAGGGTATACAACTCCTCCCCCTCTTCACCTCGTGATCCTGCCTGCTACTCCTCCTCCCCCTACCTCTCCTTAACCTCCTCCTCCTCTCCTCATCCTTCAACCTCCTCCCCTCGTTTCCTCCTCCCCTCTCCTCCTCGTCAAGGGGGTCACGTGACCTCGGAGGGGTGACGTGATCTGGGGGGTCACGAGACCGGGGGAGGGGGTCACGTGACCTCGGGGGGTCACCTGGTCACGTAACCTCGGGGGGGGGGGGGGCACGTGACCCCTCCCTCGCCGAGGTCATCAAAGGTACCCGAGGTGCTCCCGAGGTCCTCCCGAGGTCCCCGAAGGTACCCGAAGGTCATCCCGAGGTTCTCCCGAAGGAACCCGAAGGAACCCGGAGGTCCTCCCGAAGGATCCCGAAGGAACCCGAGGTCCTCCCGAGGTCCTCCCGAAGGAACCCGGAGGTCCTTCGGGAGGGCCTCGGGGTTCCTTTGGGAAAATTTACCCATAATGCACAGCGTGGTTACGCCGACGCCGACGGCGACGCCGCTCAAGCCGGAAACGGGCGCCTAAGAGCTGAGCTCTAAAACAAGTGTCGGAGCAAAGCGCAAGAGGAGAAGAGAGAAGTGAATCTCGCTTTGTTTTAATGCCGAAGCAAACCCAGATTTCGCGCTTCAAATGAGTGCGCGCGAATGAACGTGGAAGGCAGGCAGCAGGGTTGGCCACCTGCTAAACAACGCTGCTCGAACTATAAGAAAACAATAACTGATCATCTTTCGGCGGCGTGCGAGTCAACGAGTTATCAGAGCTCTGCGAGTTATGAGTCGCCCCCCGCTGCCACACTCTAAGAAAAAATGGAGGAAAAAGGTAACAACGGCGCGTCTTCCTCCTAGGGAGGCTTAAGTGAGGGTGGGTGCAACTGCTAGATCGGGGATCATGGGACATGGACGCCATTTAATTGCTAAATTTTGCTGTGAGTCTATGGGGAAAAGGGTCGTTTTATTTCCTAACTCAGGTCACAAGAGTCCATTAAGGTGCTTGAAAATTTTACACAAGGTATAAATTATTAATTTTCTATAGCCACCAGTTTTGTTGCGATAGGTTAAGTATTTTTTTAACGCGAAAAATGGTAAATTCCGCCATCTTGGACGTTGCTGCTTGTCTGGCAACCCTGCTTTCTCCTCTCGACGTTTGCAATTCTCGGAGCGAGGAGGAAGCGAGAGAGGCTGCGCCAAGGCGTTCGTTGCTTGCAATGGGAGGCGAGAGGAGGAAAGGCGCATGGAGCAACAGAGTTGCAACAGAGCAGGCGTCTGCTCTCGTGCAGGCAACATTGGCGCATATCCTTTCCCAAATCCTCTCCCTCAGGCGCCCCTATTAAATTGCAAACGCTCTCCAGGTTTTGAGTTGCACCCACCCTCACTAGAGCCTCCCTACTTCCTCCCTTCTACTGACGCGCCCCCAAGCGGACACGAGAAAAAGGGAGGAACGAGACGTTTTTTCTCCTTGTCCAGGCAGACGGGAGAATGCTTTCGCCCTCCCGACTCATCTTCTTTCGGTTTCGTTTTTCGAGCACGTCGCGCACGTTGTTTAATAAATGTTGTTGAGTTGATTGAGCTTCAGCGGCAGCGAAAGCCGTCTGTAATTCCGTCTTCTAGTCCAAACGTGCAGAACATTTCGGTTGCATTGACGTTTTTATCACTAATTTTATCAAACGAGCAAACGAAGTCGCTAGAAAGAGCGAAGTTCCGGAGCAGTGCTAGCGGCGCTACATACATTGGGTAAGATGGCCATCTCCGGTTTGTGGGACCCACACGGCGCTACGGTAGTGGAACCACGTGGACCTGTGTTGACGTTTTTGGACGTAATGGAAATCACAGGAACTGCGTCCAAGACAGGCAGGTTTTGCTGCCGGCTGCCTGGGTGCCTTCCGTGCTGAGTTCGGTTCTGTTTTCCCGTGCAGAGTGCCAAACGGCAATCAACGTGGTTCTGTATTTCTGCGTGTCGGCGACATAGCAGCAACTTCGTGATGGCAGTGTTGTGCGTTGTGAATAGACGACTAGAATTATCGCCGATGTGACCGTGTGTTCGCGTATCAGTGGTGTAACAAGATGAGATGACGTAAGCTGTCGGGCATTGATGCCGCTGGTCGGGCCGTGATCGGAGGGGGCGGGGTGTCGCAGGTTGACATTCCGCTTTACATTACATTAAAGAGTTTAAGAACACTTGAGGGATGAGGTACAATCGATCGACGTGCGGATAGTCATGTTGGAACGCTGGTCTGAACGGTAAGCTCCTATCGTACAGTGGTCAACGTGACTGTCGGTCCCCGAGAGCGATTGCGCTCTGGGGAAGGGACTGCACAGTACGAAATTATGACGGAAAAGTACGTATATTTACAGTGGAATTTTAGCATTAAAAAGTATAGTAGGTAAAATGAAAAAAAAAGCTATCCTTTATTTCGCTGTTTACATATACTACGGTTCCTGGAGAAACTGCCCTCCAAGTGGCTCGCTGGGATGAGCGCTAGAAGCTTTCGAGCTCGCCACGGCGTAGCTCCGTACACTTAACACCTGCCGCAAGTCGCGGCTTTGACTGCATTCAAGTTGATCGAAAAGCGATTTCTCTGCCCGTGAAGCATCACTTGCAGCTGAGTGAATATCCGCTCTACAGAGATTAATTCAAGACGGCAATTGCAGCCGTGCGCGAACAGCACAAATAGAAAAACAATCGCTACTGGCTACGAAGTGCCGTGCGGGGAAACAAACTCGCGGCTTGGAACCGCATTGGAGCGGCTCGATTCATTGGCTTTCAAATAATTACGGCATGATCGAGCGTTTTCTTTTTTATTAAGAGATTCTTCCCCTGAGCCATTAAACATACTCTCAGAGGTATAACATTGCTGGAAAAAAATCAACATGCTGGGAATATATTTTATTGCTTAGGAAGTCACCGAGAAATTCCGTACGTTCAAAACGACCAGTATAAAAGACGGAAACCCAGAGCTCGGGAGTAGTGATCGGGTTAGTGTGCTGTTGTATTGATGTTTGTATGTGCGATGCATATGTATACGCTCAATGTATGTTCAGCTGATGCGTCTAGTATCCGTAATGTGTCGACATGTGTGTATAATAGAGGTTCCCGAAGCACAATGGTAACGTGAGAAAATAAAAAAAATTTTTGTAGAACATGAATAGGGCGGTATCTAGCGCCACCTAGCCTAGCTACTTGCGATTACTCTGCTTGACCCTGCCATCTGGTGGCAAGCGATTTAACCTCCTTTTACGCTACGCGGCTACGCCATAATTTCGTGTTACCGTGCTGAAATATGCCAAGAGGCTGCTTCGGATTTGCTGTTCTTGAGAGCGGCTCTTGGTTTTGCGGGCGAATGGTTTACCACTCCTCCGTGAAGTGCGGTTGACGAAGGAATTGTGGCACAAGGAATAGCAAAGGTAAGACATAAAGTGCGAGAAGTAACTGGGTGCCGGTTGTCTCCGTTTAACATCGCAGTGCTGACGATGAGAAGACTGAGTGACTGCATGCTTTCGAAACGTAAGTTTCTTTACCTTCAGGGGGAAGCCGGCTTCGGAAATAAATACAGTTCGCGGAAAGCTCGTGTTATGTTTTTATTTGCTGCTCCTCTCGCTCCGTACAATGGACTTAGTGTTCTCGTTAAGCCTTATTGAGCTCGATTTGCTCGAATCGTGGCCGCCATAGTGAGATGCAGGCGACGGAGGAACTTTTGCTCTCCTGCTTTAGGGACGAAAGTTCCTCCCTTTCTGAAGGAACATATGTGTCAAGAGCGTTGCTCCCTTTAGAGAGGACTATACTGACCCTTTTTTCTAAGAGTGCAGATCTCAGTCTGTGCGCGCGCGTGCATCCTCCATGCCGTCGCGCAAAAAAGAAAATTAAAAAAAAGAAGCAAGACAGGAAGGACGATGAGGAGCACGGCGGTTTCTTTCATTGCCGCTCCCTTCGTTTCTTTTGCTTGGTGCTTGGTTTCTTGTTTCGCTCTCGAGTAACACCAGTGAAGCCCGTCTCCTGCGCGTCCGTGAAAGGCGCCACCACCACCCCACCCCCTCCCCGCCCCCTCTGGTCTTGGCTCTGACGCTTGTTTTTTGTAGTGCATTTTTTTGCGTATATGTCTGTTATATGGCTCCACGCGGGCTAGCAGTTTCCCGCTCATTATATTCCGGAGCAACTGACTCGCTGACTGGCTCGGCATAGCTGAACATACCCCCCCCCCCCCCAAAACCACCAAACCAAAAAAAATATAAAGAATTGGGCCCATTCCATTCCCATTCCATTCCGGGCAAAAGGCATCTAATTCCATTCCCATTCCATTCCCCTCAACATTGCCGCCATTCCATTCCCATTCCATTCCGGGGTCGCGAAAATGCGGAATGGTTCTGGAATCATTCCAACACCGGAGTGGCAACTCCGCAACACTGGTGTGAAGTTACCGCGTGCTTCTCTAAGCGTTAAGGGTGCTGCTATGAGCACGCCTGCTACTTTTATACGGGGACCATAGCCGGGAACAAACTGCAATGCTCCTTCGCACAGATGCGCTCTAAAAAATAAAGCTGCAAACCCCCACATTAATAGAATAGGACGGAATAATCATCAAATCCTACACTTTTGTTTTCAGATGATTGTTTAGAAGTTTGTTAGTTTAATAAGTGTCCGCTTTATCTAAAAACCTTGTAAGGTTATAGGGGGTATTCACTGGACGCCATATTTGAGGGCGATGTTTAAAGTGCATGCTCAGAATGAGATCACATGAATAGTCTGCCAAGACCGGTAATAGTGATGGTGCGGAACACACGTTGCAAAAGAACTGCGGAAGCTCACCGTCAGCACGCACTCAGAAGCTGGTCAGCAGCCGCGCACACAGATATGGCCGCCAGTGAATAATCCCTACTGCTAATGCTGTCGGAAATGTCCCTTTCTGACATTGCATTTTAAAAGGGCTGTTTTCTTTTTCTTTTTTTAAGCCTTTGATGATTTGGGTAAAAGAACAGGAGTGATTAATTGCATTTTAATGTACTCTCAATGGACCGATCTCACCAGCCAGTTTGACTACGCCACCACTGCCGCAATGGGTCGAGGGAACTTTAGTCTTTCTGCGCGTGCGACAACCTCGCTAGAGCTGTGCGCGTGCAAGGCACGAACAGTCTCGTGCACCGCCGATCGCATCCTGTGAACTAAAGTTATGGCGGCCTCGCGCATGCGCCAAACGCTTGGTGAGATCGGTCTATTCGAGATACATACTCCACCTACTTGTCCACATAATCACCTACGAATTTAGGCAATAGACCCTTTTCAAAAGTCAGAGTCACCTTCTGGCAGTCCCAAACGGCAGCCGCTCTAATGGTGGAGATAGAAGATTATGCTCGGCAAAATCAAGCCCCCTTGATTTCGTGAATTGATGATGACATAAAAGGAGTATCTTCTCTCCTTCTACTCTATGCTTTCTAAGCAACGTGGTAGAGAGCCTTAGAGCGACAAACTGGCAGCTGAAAGTGACCCCCATGCCACCATGGTGCATATTTTCGCCCACTACACACTCGACCTTATAGTTTTACGTCTAGATTTTAACGAAGTACCGCGCGCAAATAATTGCTTATTGATCTTTAATAGTGAGTTTTAGAATAGGGGCCCCACAGTTTTGGGTGCCCCAAACAGCTTGGGGTGTCCCACTGCGATGCCCCGAGCTGTTTGGGGCACCCAAAGCTGTGGGGCCCCTATTCTAAAACTCGCTATTAACAGTACCGACGAGATAAGTTATGTTTCGTTTGTTTTAGTCCAA
>JAZHYW010067408.1:0-10815 GCA_037355805.1 Ixodes ricinus | reverse complement strand
AGTGCTCGGTGATCAGTAGGGGTGTGTGAATATTTGAGATTTCGAATGCGAATAGAATATTTTTCTTATTCGATTCATATTCGATTCCGAGAATCCCATATTCGAAAAGCGCGAACGAATCAAAGTTATCCTCAGTGGCTTTGTCGACATGTTTTCACGCACTCCTGTAGAGACCGTTGCAGCACAGGGAATCGTGCACCAGCTCGGCAGGCATGCTTGCTAGAAAATCTGACTTGCGCAAGGCAGTTAGCGATCTTTCATCTTCTGGTCGCAGGCACGCTTTCTTTGCAAGAGAAACTTCTCGAACTTGCCCAGTATGCCTCGCTTGTTCCATAAAACGTTGGACAGTGTCGAACAGCCGATGCCGGAATGTTGACTTCTTTGGCGATTTCAAATTTGGGCCGTCCACTTTTCTCAACCTCGCAGATCTAAGCGACTTTCGGTAAACACTCCCAATTCCATACGATGTACGTGTGCGTGTAACGTGTAATACGCCGCAAGCGCGCCCGTGCGCGCGCGTGCGTTGGGGGCTTTTGAAGGGATGATTTCCCCGGGCTCCACTGCTCCCTTGACCCAATTCCGACAGGAGTCAGGCAGCATGTGCTGCGGGTACTGTGAGTAGCGTCGATGCACGTGTGCGTGTAGCGTGTGGTACGCTGCAAACGCGCCCGCAAGCGCGCCCGTGCGGGCGCGTGCGTTGGGGGCTTTGAAGGGATGATCTCCCCGGGCTCCACTGCTCCCTTGACCCAATTCCGATAGAGTCAGGCAGCATGTGCTGCGGGTACTGTGGTCAGGCGTTCGAGTGCGACGTGTGCGTGCTGAGTGTGAGATGACGGCTGTCTGACGCGCCCCAGGAGTCGGGCAGCATGTGCCGCGGACACTGTGAGTAGTGTCGGAACATGGACGCTGCTTCTGCTGCAACCTGCCCGCGTCAGCACATTGGCATCAAAAGCGGCGCTCTGCTCTCCGTCACCCGTTTGTTCCGTTTACTTGTTTTCCGTTTACCTCTGTGGAGAAGAGGGAGGGAATGTAAAGGTCTCCGTGCGCCTCCGTGTAAGCTTGCATGTTTTCAGCACCGTGGCCTTTGTAATAAGCCTGGTTGGCCGCCAATACACTCTGAATAATCCGGTTCAAAATGCACCGCATTCCGCAGGGCGACACTCCGCGGATGATGGCCGAGAAGCTCAAGTCGGTCTGGATCACGGATCAGCTCCTGGAGGCGGAGAAGAAGCGGGAGGTGCGACAGCGGAACTTCCTCGTGCGGATCATCAGAGACAAGGTGAGGCGTCCCTTTCATGCAGCGGTGAAACCTTCTCGATTTGGGAGGAACTCTGCCGGTGGACACGGTGCGATGGGAAAGTGCTCCACGTTTGTGCCTTTAAACTGGTAAAGGTACCAACGAAAGAGTGTTCCCAAAACATTCCAGATCAACCAGTGGAATTCTCTGCTGGACGCTTGCGGTATTCGACTTCAGAAGCGTTGTGCCACTGTACAGCCAGGAAGACTGCAGAGTCTCCGACAGCGTTCCTCAAAGAACAGAGAATGCAGTCTAATCGTGTCGATTCGAGTCGTTTTGCCAGTGTTAAAGACGTACGAGTGGCGTACCATATTGATTTATTACTTTTTTTTTGTTGCCGCAGATACCCGTCACTTAGAGGTCTGTGCATATGTCCACCTTCTCGACAGGCTCCCCATGTAGCCAAGTGCCCTTACACCACCTGTGTGGCAGCTTACCCATCGTCTGCTGGCACCACCTTTCGGGAGTGCCTCACACCCACACCTGGGCAGCTTCTTCCAACTTATTAATCACCACGGAATGGCGTCCTGACGGGAGTTTTTTTTATTGCACCAAACAGATGATGACCACGGGGTGCTCAGTCAGGCCACACCCATGTGCAATGAAATGCCTGACTGGTCGTACGACGTGCCAAAAAGACGCTAAAAAACGGGCCTACGTTGGCTACGTGAATGCACTCAACGCAGTGATTGACCGGTGCCTGGTTGGGTTTGGCCACCCTTGTGAAACATTGTACAACCAGTCGGGCATTTCGACGCGCACGGTTATGACCTGACCGGGCCCCCTGTGGTTATCATCTGTGGGGTGCAATGAAAAAACCCCTGCGTGGACGCCTTATCGCGGTCACTGCTAAGCTGAAAGCAGCCGTCCAGGTGTGGGAGTGAGGCACTTCCAAGAAGTGGTTCCAGCAGGCCAGGGAAAGTCTGCCACACAAGTGGTGCAGAGGCATTCCACCACAGGGGAGGCTGTAGAGGAGGTGGACGTATGTACAGACATCTAAGTGACCGGTATCTGCAGCAAAATAATAAATTGTAAATCAATATGGTACACCTCTCGTAGATTCACAAAAAATATACCTCCAATATGTTAAAAAAAAAAAAAGAATTGTTTTTTGGTAGTTTTGTTTGGATAAAGTTTCAAAATTTCGAGGCACATTTTTTTGTCTCATTATCTCTATGGAGTGGGTTTAGGTTTTTGTTTCGAGAAAACTCGTATCTAGCTTAATGCAATAGCAGGAAACTATTGCCATTACAGGCTTTAAAAGGCATTTATTAGTCATGTGTGGAATAGTGAATTTTGAGTTTGAAGCAAATCGTGGTTTTGGCTGAATATTTTAGAATAGAATATTGAATAGTTTCTCCAGGCCTTTCATTACTGTTGTACCATGCTTAAAGGGGCCCTGCAAGGACTTTTTTCTGGTTTTTAATTTGCACCGAACCTGAGCGCACTGAACGTAGTAACTTAGTGAAACTTTTCTCGAATTTCGCTTTATTTTAAAAGTTATAGACAAATTAAAATTACAAAAACAAGCAAAAAATAACTTCCTTCAAGACGTCCTTGGTTGCTTGAGTGGCCGTGAACTAGAGGTGGGGTAGTGAGCTCAGCGTGCGGTCACGGCTGCCGCACTCTGTGTCGACGGCTTGAGAGGACGCCACTAAAGCACTTTCTGCCTAGGCTGTGTGAAGTAGGCAGCCAGGGCGGCTCGCATTGCATTTGCTGCGCGATTAAACACTAATTCGGCATGGCACTTCATTGGCCACAAACGACAGCAAACACGGGGTAAAGATCAGTTCAGAACGGGAGCCACTTCGCGCTGCCAAACCGCCAAAAGGCCAAGCAGCAAGCCAAAGCTGCTCGCCGAAGGCCTTGGGAACGCTCGGAACCGGTTGAATCCTCCAGTTCATACGACCGCAGCACCACTGCATACATCCGGGACCTTTCTATGGTCGCCGCTTGTTGGTGCCTTTTCCCACTACACCTTTCTAGTATGCGCCGCCTTTTCCACCGCTTGGCGGCGGGTATGTCGGCGGGTCATTTCTTGTTTCCGTACTTTCTAAACTGCATTTGTTTCTTTTCTGATCTAAAATAGTCAACAAAAACTACTTTCATAAATAATTGAAACGGTTCGCGCCACTTATATTTTGTGTTTCGACTAAAAAGAAGCTTTTAGTGGCTTTGACCAGTAGTAAGCCTAGGACCAAAGACGTCACATTTTGCGCGCTTTCAGCACCTTGGGTCGCCCTCGAAGGTGGAGGAGGTTTCCGCGTCGTCCGGTTAAAATATGACGCACTGATATTTAGTTACTCTCTCCGTGCCCGCTGGCTTTCCCGAACCCCAAGAGACGTGGAAACCGCAAAAAAGGTAGACGCTTAAATATGATTGCAGGGCCCCTTTAAACGAAAGCACAGCTAAACTCATGAATGTTGTTCCCAAGCTTTCACTTATCCATTTATAAGCTAATTTTAATCTAACTATACTTTTGGACTGTGACTTCAGAAAGTTTGATGTCTTGGGATGGCAAGTAAAGAATGTATTACATATCAAATTAAACCTATGGAGATATCCAGCTATACTTGAGTGGATCTACAAATCTTGCTATATACAAATATTTTTACTTCAATCACGAATTTGGAAAAAAAAAAGAAAAGAATCACGAATTACGAACGCAGGTTGCCAGGGCATCTCTGCCTAGCATACATGCTTGCATAACAGCCATAGTTTGATTTTGAAAATTTTACTGCAACGTAGATATCAACATTCCCGAAGTTTCTGTTTCTTTTTAAATACACCAGGCATGTACCATCACGCTTTTGCTTTTCTCCCAAACACGCTGTTTAAATATTCATACTTCTCCAAGTGTTGATCGCGGCGGATTGCCCCACTGAGTGCGCTTCTTATCGGGCACCAGTGCACTGCGGAGAAGCAACACCTGTGTAGCTCCCTTCCACGGGTGTTGCTTCTCCTCAGCGCACCCGTGCTTGGTAAGAAGCGCACTCAATGGGGCTTACACCACCGCGATCAACACTCAAAAAACGTGAATATCGCAGTTCATCACGAAGCCAATATCGAATAGTTATTATTCGAAACTACTACTCGAAATTTCGAGTGTTCACACAACACTAGCGTTTATCATAATATCCCGAGAGATGCCCGACCCCCCAAAGGTAACCCACCCCTATTTTAGGGGCGAAGCTCCTTACGGTCTAGCCATGTCCGTCCGGCGTCTGGTGCTCCTGCGCGTGCTTGTGAGCTCACAAGCACGTAAGCACGTGCTCGTGTAAAAAAAAAAAAACAATAAAAAAAGTAAAAAAAGATTTAAAAAATGAAGAAAGAAAAAATGTTTGCGCAGTCGACAGGATTCCAACCTGTGCGGGGAGACCCCCATGGATTTCTAGTCCATCGCCTTAACCACTCGGTCACGACTGCGGGACGAGTAGGGGCTCTGAGATGTGGTAGTAACTCAAGAGCTGGGGATGTCATGGATGAAACGTTGCATGTAGCCGCTCAGCGTCTATACAGGAGAGGGCGCTGCGGTCAAATGCATATATAATCGCGTTAAACTTTGCATGCATTGGCTCAACGTTTATAGACGAGAGGGCGCTGCGGTCAAATGCTCAAATGCGTATATAACCACGTTCCATACCACACATTCTCTTTCTGACATGGATGAAAACGAACGAAAGGCTCGGTATGCTGCGGCTCAGCGTCTACGCAGACAAAGCACCACCAGAGCTTTGCCCCAATCAACATCATTCACCGCGTGGAGATGCAGTCAACTTTTTGGCTTGATTTGCTCTTTTTTTTTAACACCGAAAGATAGCCTACTTATAGTAATCATAGTGTTCGGGTTAATAATGGTCTCGGCGGAAATGTGGCTAGTTAGCTATGGTTGGATATAAGCGAACATTGCTGACTGGGAAGTAGTCATCTTTGCCTCATTTCCCCTCGCCGCGATAAGAAGTTTGGCGGGGACAGATAACGTAAAAATATAATTTTTTCACCCTTTCTTGATTGCACACCGAAAGTTAGCCCACTCCTGATTTGCTCTTGATTTTAGGTGGGCTATCTATCGGGAATACTACGGTATATATTTTTAACACGTTGAAGCTGTAGTATGGCTTGTCTACAGTCAAACATTTGCATCGTGCGAAGTGTCAACTACAAGCAAAAAGGGAAGTACTCAGTATCATAAGACTTTCCTAATTCTACGAGCTGTCTCGTAAGAAGTACCACAAGACGTCGAGGAGGTGTGGGCTAAGGAACACAAAACTCCTTGATAAGATTACCTTGAGATAATGTGTTCGATGCAGTGCTGGGTAGAGGTACATCTAAAAAGTACTTGATTTAAAGTACAAAGTGAATGAGAAGTTATGTACTTCAAGTGAAGTAGTAAGTACACTGGGCCTATATACTTGAATTAAAGTACTCTAAATACAGTGTATTTTCAAAGTGAAGTACAAGTATTTTTTAACACAATTTTTCATGGTGCCCTTTCATTTCCACATACTACAGTTTTTTTTGTTTTTTTAAATCTGGTATGCATTGATCCAGGAGTAAGTGCGTGTGCGTCAGTTATTTTCGGAAATGGTGGCTATAATTGGATGAAGTCAAGTGGCTGCAGAGCAGTTGTTTCACTCTCGCTGACAAACTATGGTAACACAATTACCTTATAAGGCACTTATTTGTATTGGTCTTATAGCCGCCATCACTCCACTCGGAGAAATGACCAAATAAGCAATGCGTAGCTGCTCGCGTTTCAGGTGAGTAGAATATCCCTCCCAGTATTTCTTCAGAGCTAACAAAGCATAATTTTGTGATACAAAATTAACAGAACAAATTCGGGGAATATACTTTGAAGTCGGGAGTTGTATTTTCGCTAGAAAGTACAAGAGAAAATACTTGACGTAAGGTACATATTCAGAGGATGTACTTTAAGTAAAGTGCAAGTTTTCTAAACCTGTACTTGAAGCAGTACTTTAGGTGCAATGTACTTGATGTACTTCCCAACACTGGTTCGATGTCACTGACCTTCCAATTTTCCTGCAGAAAATGAAAAATTTTAGCTGTCATTAAGCTTTTTTATCGAAATTTACATCTCAAGCTAGCATATCCCCACTTTTCTTTTTTAACTTTCTCTTGC
This sequence comes from Ixodes ricinus, assembly GCA_037355805.1. NCBI lineage: Eukaryota > Metazoa > Arthropoda > Arachnida > Ixodida > Ixodidae > Ixodes > Ixodes ricinus. Next base: position 4,378 of record JAZHYW010067408.1, on the reverse strand, counting down.
TACCAAAAATTGCTGTTCACTAAAGTGAGTTCCACCATTCAGCTGAAACGTACGTTCAATAAACTCCTTCCGAAATTCAGTCTGACCACTTTGACCACTGTCTTCACCCAAGCGTGTGGCATCTGTCGCAGGCTAATAGTGGCCTTCTGATGGCTGAGGAAGGAAGAAGTTGAAGACATCCATTGAAGCTGTTAAAACGAGAAGCCTGCGCATTCTACATGTTAGTGCAATGCCAACAACAAATTGGATACAAGCACTGCATCAGCATTCATTTTGAACGTACACCCAATCAATCAATTAACACGCACTCGACTCATGAGCACCCAGATGTGGCGAAGTTTGTCGAGGGCTTTACTCACGTAAGCGCTTCATACGCACCGGTGGCTTCATTGCCACCCTCAAAAATGAAGACTCGAGAAGGAACTGCATGGCAAAAACCATAATTGCTGCCGTTGATGCACAAAGGCAACGGTGCCCGATCAGACGCCCTCATCCTTTCTGCCGTTAGGACGCCAAAAACTAGACTGATATTCGAGTTGCTGAATGGCACTGATTTTTGGTAAGCGTCCATTAACACAGGACTTGTCAAAGGGTCAGGATCCTCCAGGAAAGTGTGACGGAACAGCACGGAAACTGTTTAGCAGTGTTGGGAACCATTTTAAGCATGTTGTACTTAAAGTGCTACTACAGTCGAACCTCGATTTAACGAAGTCACCGGGACTCGCTAATTATTTCGTTAAATCGGGAACTTTTTAAAATCGAGAAAGTCATTTTGCGGGCATAGGCTGCGCGGGGAATCCGAATTTGTTCGTTAAATCGGGAAATTCGTAAAATCGGGTTTCGTTAAATCAAGGTTCAACTGTACTTCATGTAGGTTTAGAAAACTAGTACTTTACTTGAAGTACATTGTCTGAGTATGTACTTGTACTTCAGTTAAAGTATTTTTTTTTTTCTGGTACTTTTGAAGGGAAGCATATAACTCCCGACTTCAAAGTACATTACTGAAATTTTATCTTTTAAATTTGTATCGCAAAATGATGCTTTGTCAACAAATAAACGCCTTATATGTTGATTGTGTTAGATAGTTTATTAACAAAGAGTAAAACAACTACTCTGTGACCACTTGACTTTATCCAATATTCGCCGCCATTTCTGAAAATAACTGACGCTAACCCCGATGACCCCTGGGGCAATGAGTGGCAGTTAAAGAAGGCACTGTATAGGAGAATGAAAGGGCATCATGAAAGATTTTGTTAAAAGGTACTTGTACTTTACTTTCAAAGTACATTGTATTTATAGTACTTTTCTTCATGTACATTGGGCCCGCTGTACTTTATGTACTTTAATTAAAGTCCATAACCTCTCATTTACTTTGTACTTTACTTCAAGTACTTATTAGATGTACCGGGAGTCTTTGAGAAAGGAGAGCAGTGTTTCGGGTAAATCTTTTGGGTAAATCAACTGTGCATCGCAGGAAGCCCAAACTCCGTGAGATTATGACGCTAGCAGTTGGGACAGAACACGAAAGTTTGAGAACATGGCGTTACCTGAATCAAAAGATAATTGAAAAAAAAAAAAAAAAAATTCTTTATGAGCCAACGTTTATTTAAGCCTAATATTGTCAAAAGAATTGAGACTGTGGGCACCTATTTTAGTGAAAAAAAACTGTCAGCAAGAGGATATTGTTTTCTTTCTTGCTGACAAGATTTGTTTCACTGAAACATATGCTACAGGCACCCATAGTGTCATTTCTTGTTTTGACAATGTTAAGCTAGCTGCACGTCGGCTCATAAAGAAATTTAGTCTGTCTTGATTAACTTTTGATCCAGGTAACATCATGTTCTCAAACTTTTGGATTCTGTCCCAACTGCTGGTGTCACATTCTCACAGAGTTGGAGCTTTTTGCAATGCATAGTTTATTTATCCGGGCATGAAACGCACAATTATCTTTTCTTGAGAACAGCCTGTACTTTACCCAATGCTGCCATTACGAAATCTGTAACACATATACTTGAGAGGACAATGTGTATAAAAGAGTGGTAAATTGGGAACAAAAGAATGGAATTCTTAACACGCCCCATGGGGAATCGACCCAATGACCCCACAATTGCGAGCTCAACATGATACCACTGCGCCAAATGGCGAGGTAGACGAAAAGCTAGCTGTTTTTGTCTCTACCACGGGAATCTTTACTAACTGTTCGAACGGCGATTGTCGGTGTCGGCGATCGCGGTCGGTGTTCGGCTTTGGCCGTTCACATTCAAACAGATTAAAGGTGCACTAAAGACGTTTCTGAAGTCGTCTATTGATAACTCATTCTACAAGATATTAGCATCCCAGGTATCAAAAAATTATGCTTATGCAACGTCAATTTCTCTACTAAAAGTGTAATCCAATTTCATGTCACACCCCTTTCTGAGTGGAAAAATCTGGTGTACAGAATTCAGCGGTGGCGCTGGCAGTGTAACGACGGGCACGTGCCAGCCCATTGCAAACGGAGGTGCCTCCACGTCTTTAGTGCACCTTTGAAGGGTAACTGCAAAGAAAAAAAAAAGTTTTTTTAAACAGCCTAATTGGGACAAGCATGTCAAAAAACAATTTTTCCGCGAGCAAAAAATTTTTACAGCAATATTTATTGCGTGAGACTGATTTTAGTTTGCGGCTATTTAGTCCGTTTTAAATCGCGCGCCACGAAGTTGGGATTCCGTGTTGTCAATCCCAATCGGCTGCTATGCTTCTCATTGGCTAAGAGTTTGATTGACAGCTTAGATCTTGGTTGTTGAACCTTTGTTATATGTTGCAATTTCCCTTTGAGCAGCATATTTTTACGTTTAAAGAATAACCCATGTGCTGAGAGTTATTATTCTTTACAAAAGGTTTACAAGACGGGCACTTCCGTTTGGATTCATACCATAACAAACAAAAGCTCGCCATTCCTTCATGGCCGCCGAAGTCTCTGCTCCCGCCTGTCTCGCCTACCTCGAATAATTGTTTCGCCGAAGTGATCAGTGTTTCGTGCTGACCCAGGTGCTTGAGTGAGACTTTTTGAAGTGAAGTAGTGTGGGTTTAGCAGCTGTCGCAGGTATTAGTGATAGGAAGCGACGCGGGGTTTTGGCTTTCATAGCGCGGTTCTTTCGTTTTCCCTTTTTGCTTGCTTAGCGTGCTTTTGTTTTTCTTTTTTTTTGCTTGCTGGCGCATGCAAATGTTGACTTTTCGGAGATGTCAGGTGAGTGATCCCGACAGCGAGCCTTCCAGCAGCCATGTCGCCCCGAAAGGAATGCCATTTGGCTGGAGGCAATCGGGCGTTCGCGTAGCGGCAAATGTGTCCAGTTACGTTCTCGTCATATCGCTCCAGAGGCCGTCGAGATTCGCACCGGGTGCACCTAACGTCCGCGACTAGACACACAAAATAAAATGGTCTCAGTTCATGCATCTGTGGGCAGGTATGAAATCTTGCCCAAATTTATTCACACCGCACGATGAGCGCAACTTGTCGCTGTACAAACGCATGTCCAACAACATGAAGCATAAAAACGGCAGATTTAGGACAACAATTCGGAGTTCATTGTTCATTTAAAACAACGTAATTTTGTTGAAAACGCCCGCAACTTTTACTCACGGTATACGTTGAGAATCTTCCACATTTTGAAAGCGGAACGAAGGAAGATTTACTTTTAAAAGCGCTCGCTGCGTCCTCCCGGACCAGCTTTACTGGTTCAACTGATGACGACGGGACTGAAACTGTTGAACCTCAACCCCACAACAACCAATTTGCGCTCCGTGTTAGTGTGGGTGTCTACTTCCAAGCACCGCACCACACACGCCACGAATGTTCCAGTTCTTTGTCGCATCGCCGTGTTGCACCAAACAGAACGAGATCGCCGAAGTCAACGCAGCGCTGTCGTGAACCTTAACTTGTGGTTGCGCACTCGTGGAACCTGCGACTCCCTTCGCTTTCAAAGCACACACGACGATTACGAATTATACTTTCCGTCTTCCGGGAACATCACAGGGGCACTTCTCCGGTCACGTCTTCGCTACATGCTCGCAAACCGCGCAGTGTCTGGTGTCCCGTCAAACCAAAACAACACCGGCGCCATGTTTAACGTGCGTTGTTGCCAGACCTTACCGGAAGTCGAGACGCTGCGTCGTTCAACTCCGCAACGCAAGGAGAGTGAGGGGTGGGGCGTACTTCTCCTCCGCGGGGGTCGAAAGAGTGGGGAGTTTCAAATGTGGAGAGGTTCTGACTCCGACTAAATTACGTCCTGTAACGTAAATATCGCTAAAAAAATTATTTTTTTCACGGAACATTTGTTTTGTGACATGCTTGTCCCAATTAGGCTGTTTAAAAAAACACTTTTTTCTCTTTGTAGTTACC
>JAZHYW010067402.1:0-35987 GCA_037355805.1 Ixodes ricinus | reverse complement strand
TTGTGTTCCCAGACATTCTAACCTCTCGCCCCTCACAAGAATGATGGCCTTGTATAACAATTTTGAGTCACCTGCAAAAGATGTCTTTATGAATTTTAGCGATTTAAAAAAATAAAGTAGTGGTAGGAAAAATGACATAGGGCATCTGCATTTCAATGTTGTCTTTGTACTTTTATTATTGCAGTGTTCGCATTACTTGTTTCGATTGTGGATGTATTATGATGTACCACTGGCAAGGCGTTTAGCTGTTGGTGGGCATCCTCAACTGAAGAATAATAAATCAATAAATAAATAACCGCCATTTTTGAAAACGAGTGGCGCCACCTGTAGTGAATTAGAGTCGCGATCAGCACAAAACCGCATTAATGATAGCTTTCACCGCTTCCTCTTTTTTTAAACAAATCTGTTTTGCTTAGACAGAAACACCCTGTATAGTCACCTTGACTATAGACGTTTGCAAGTACAGCCTCTGGGCGTCGCGATCTTGCTGCTGGTGTAAACAGATCGTCTGGTAGTCAAGCATTGCTGAGTCCGTGGGTACGCCTTAGCAACGCTGGACTATCAGACCATCTGCCCACACCAGCAGCAAGATGGCGGCGCCTAGGGGCCGCACTTGCAAACGTCTATACAATTGTGACTTTTCTTAAGCTGTAAATGCCAGCTTAATAAACGCAGAGTGTGGCGAGTCCAGGCAACACCACCTAGACAAAAGGACTCCGCATGGTCTTCTCTCCCTCTATGAAACGTCATCAGAGTCGGATCGCGCTAACTCGGCTATTGGCCCCGAGCCCGACCTTCGACGCGCTGATTGAGCACGAACCCCAGCCGAAGACTGACACAGCACTCGTGCCCAATCTCACGCCTCGATCGATCTGACTATGGTGACGCGTGCGGAGGCCTCTGTCTACATGGTGTTGGTCCAGAGCGTCTTTATGATCGCTCCCTAACCAATGAGATTGGAGGATTAGCCAATAAAAATGCCGCCGTACGAATGACGAAGCAAAATGCACGACAAGAATAAACCACGCCCTTGCGCTTTTCCATAGCTGTCACTAAAGTCACTGGATCTGGGAAAGTAGCGCCATTGCCTTCCCACCTGCTAACCGGACACAAACAAATAACAACATACAGACGACAAAACCTCTCAAGGTGATTGGCTCATCGCTGTCGGTTGCCATGGTGATCGCCATTTTGGACCCTTTCAAAGATTCGAAGCTTCGAAAGGGTCGTCAAAACCAGTCGCACCAAGATCGCTACGGAGCATCATCGTGCTGAAAGCGTTCCTCGGCCAATATGAGCGTCTTTGGCACTGTGCATGCAATAAACTTATCACTCATGCTTATTTCCCCAGATCTCTTACAATTATGTTGCTCTTCTTGCGTGTTTCCAGACAATAAATTTATTTTTAATGCCTCCAAGCACTGACGTTGCGTGTGATGGCGGTACGAAGATGTACGGCATCACACGCGGCGTCGGTGCTTGGTGGAATTGAAAAATAATTTTACTGTCTTGACACACGTCAGAAGAGCAACATAATTGTAAGAGATCTGGGGAAATAAGCATGAGCGATAAGTTTATTGAATGCACAGTGCCAACGACGCTCATATTGGGCGAGGAACGCTTTCAGTACGATGATGCTCCGTAGTGATCTTGGTGCGACTGGTTTTAACGACCCTTTCGAAGCTTCGAAGCTTTGAAAGGGTCCAAAATGGCGATCACCATGGCAACCAGAGCGATGAGCCAATCACCTTGAGAGGTTTTGTCGTCTGTATGTTGGTATTTGTTTGTGTCCGGCTAGCAGGTGGGAAGGCAATGGCGCTAACTTCCCAGATCCAGTGACTTCAGCTGTCACTAACATGTTGCTAACTATAAAGTTAGCGACATGTAAACTGAATCTTAGACGAATCGTTAAGATTTACTAAACTTGCAATAATCCCAGTGCGACTCAATCCCCCCCCCCTCGCACCCGAGGAACTTAGTGTAAAACCATTTACTGCTATTTATTTAGTAAGTAAAGCCTATACCTGACCGATATTCAATTCAAGTGATAAAAGGAGTGTGCAGCTTTTTGCCACCAAGATTCAATTACCATCGGATCGCGGTTCCGCTCACTCTCATCGTTTGTTCCGAGCTTACGCGTTAAAGCCCCAAACGCATGAGCGACGAAAACGGATGTCGCGCGGTGGTTACCGTGGCAATTGCCGCGAACGCACGGTTCAAAAGCCATGAGCACAGTGATTCCTATCTTCTGCTGTTTTGTTTTGTTTGTCTCATGAATAGAACTAGAAGGGTCACTGACTTATCTTGCCTCGACGAGTGCTGAGAGTATTTACACGACTAAATAAACAGCAGTCGGACATGGTACATCGTCTCTAGGTCCAGACTTTTCCTCGACTTTTTCTATGTTCTTTTTTTTTCTTTTTCTTTTTGAGTCAGGAATACCGTAATGGCTTAGCAAGCGCTTAGCGAATCTCCTAAGGGTACGAACTGAGCTGATTGATAGCCATTTCGACATGCACATACGCAGAAAAATATAAGAAGCCGTCAGTATGTTTGTTCAAATAACACCAACCCAAGGAATAGAACCGGGCTGGGACAATGGGCCCAAAATACGTCCTCTCTTGTCTCTATTTCTTTTTCTTTCGTTCTTTCGAAATGTATGGTCTTTGTTTCAACCCTGTGCCTCCGTGTGCAATATTGTTCCCAGTGGCAACGACACGTATTGCGCTAAAAGAAGGTAGCTGCAACTCAAATCAGAACGATTGAGGCAAAGTGCACGTAGGAATGGTGCACTGATTCTTGCGTATTCTGAAGTATGAAGATTGATGTCGGAATACATAGCATGAAAAAAACATGTAAAAGAGCCGTTTTCTCAAATCGCCATCAATATTGTTTTTGTTTTTTTTACGTGGACAAGCACAATTTTAACTTGCACTAGATTGGTGTTTTGGACATTGCATTACAATCTGCTATGAAATAATATCCAAAAGTGGTTAGCACGTTCAACAATGTAAACTCTTTAATCGATCGTTGAAAATAAATTGGGCAAAACTCGTCAGATACGTTTCAAGACATTTGTGAGGTGGATGAAGCAATTAAGAAGCGTTCAGAAGTTGAATACACAAAAGCAGAGCCTATTTAAAAAGACCGTGGGTTAATATTTTTCTTAATCTGCACACGCTTCCTGCCATACTCGGTGTTACCTAAAGAAAAAAAGAAAGACGTTTTGCCCATTGTTCATCCGCCGAGCGAAGTAGTTCTCACAAGATTTGTTTGTCGAAAGAAAAAGCGACGCTTTTTTGGTGTTTGAAACGTGTTCGTCTTCATAAAATAACATATATCCAATCTAAAATGCACCTACAAATATCTTAATTATCCACATAAAGGTGGAGATTAATAATGCACCGCAAAAAGCCGGACCTTTTTTTATTATTTTTCCTCTGGTTCCTAAGGTGAATACGAGTATAGTGGAACCCAAGTATACTCACACGCTACGCTATTGACTCAGGAGCTCCATTTTTATGGTGTAATTTCAAGGATTAACGCAGAACTATACATATTTCAGTCTCTCCTTCGGAAAAATCTATGACATAATCAGGGAGATCGCAGCGCTCACGTAATCCCTGGAATTACCCCACGACAATAAAATGCAGCTCGGGGACTGGAAGCGAGCTTCGTGTGAGCTCTGGACTCGGGCTCGTGACAATCGACGCCTCGGCGAACATTCGGAGAGCGGCTCGTGCCCAATCGCTGCGTCGACGGAATTAGCCGAACGTTAACAATGTTCGGAGCTCAGCATCTTTCCTGTGCTTCGTAAACATCAGCGCACAGCATTGATGAACATTAGAGGCATATGATCGGTTCCCGATCATGGAACCGCTCGTGTGTGACTGCGAATAAAAAAAAAAATGCTGCTCTTTTTTTTTACGACTGTTAGTGTAAGGAGAAAAAACAAATGTGCGTTTGTTTTTTTTGCATCAAGAAATAATTCTAAGCGGTATTTACTTGCTAAAAAGTATTTTTGGGCTAGCTGGTTGATGAGCATCTTGGTTTAAAAAAGCGCGACTAGACAAGGAAAAAGTAAAGACGAGACAGACGACAGCGCTGCGTCTGTTTCGTCTTTGCTTTTTTGTACTTAAATTGAAAAAACTCGTTGTGCGGCCCTTTGACTGCGAAACGAGCCTATATAACTCTGATATAAACGAGGCCTCTCCTGTGCTAAAAGTATTCATGTCCTCAAAACACAAAAGAGAAAACTATGCCTCAGTAATTATTTACAAGGTAAGCCCCTCCTTGATAAGCGTCTTTCTATAATCTAATTATTTTTTGAAGCACCATTATGTTTTTACTCTGCTTTTTCCTCCCGTCCCTCCAATGTCCTCCCGTTTGAAGTGCGCATACTTATTCTTTTTTTTTAATTATTTATACGTTTCTAAGTCGCAAACACGATTTTTCTTGTTCTTTGTGTCCTCAATCCCTCGACTCCTCCGTGATCATATTGGTGCTTGTCAAAACTTCTACATGTTACTAAAAACAAAACAAAAAATCGAACTTAATTTTATTGCGACCGCAACAGCTCCATCAAACACTTGACAAGGTTATTAGGCAACTATGCCGTCAAAAACCGCCACTCTACATTACCAGATTTCACGCTATTAAATTTTATTTGGTTTTGGTGTTATTTTCTAGACATCTCGCTGTCTTCTAAAAGCTTTGCGCTCGCGCTAAAAACAAACTCGCAGCAGTAATGCACCATACAGGCAACTGCATCGGCGTGAGACTGATGCAACGTTAATTCCTTTGTTTTAAGACGCTCGCATCGTCCCGTCGTTTCGTAGATGATTGGCGAATCTTCTCGAGTTCAGTTTACACAAAGTGTAAACTGGACTGAAGTGTAACAAATTGAGCCAGTATATTGCAAAATAAAGTTAACAGCTGTACCCGTGCACTGCGCGACACTGTTAGCACAAGCACAAACGCAAAAACTGATTTTGTTTTTCTTGCCACTTTAGAGTTCTGTTTTCCGCACATTAGTCTCAGGTTACTTCACATAGCGGTGACGTAAAAGAGTAGAAGATGGCCGAAGGAAAGGTCCTAGGGATAAAAACACTCTATATAGTGTTTTTATCTATGGGACGTTTCCTTCGGCCGTCCTCTACTCTTTCACGTCATCGCTATGTGAAGTAACTTGAGACTAATGTGCGGAAAACAAAACTCTAAAGTGGCAAGAAAAGAATCAGTTTTTGCGTTTGCGTTTGTGCCAACAGTGTCGCGCAGTGCACGGGTACAGCTGTTAACTTTCTTTTGCAATATGCTTGCTCAATTTGTTACACTCCAGTTCAGTTTACGCTTTGTGTAAACTGAACTGCGTGTGTAACGGTTACAAGTAACTTTATCACTTCCAAAAGTAATGAGATTACTATTGTGATTACTACCTAATAAATGTTATCAAATTACTATAAAATTACGCCCAAAACTAATCGATTACAAGTAATTTAATAGCTTGCAATGAATAATACTCTACAAGCTGGTGTGTATACACACGTATAGACCTCCTTCGCATTCGTCACCTCCAGTTAGATATCGGTTTAGAAAGAGGGAGAGAGAGAAGGAAATAAATAATGGTTTGTGAAGAGATTAGGAGTTTGGCCGAACAACGTAGGGTGTGTTTTCGACGTATTTACGGGCGTTTCGGCGGACGTAATCCCGACGTATAGCGGGCGTCGGCACGAACGCTTTCTCGGAGTCTTAAAGGTTGGCTGGCGTAAACACGCGCGTATCTGGCGATCCGACCGAGACAGATGTCGGTGCTTCGGCGTATTTCGACGTGGCGTATCTGGAAGCGTACGGCGCGGTGCCGGCCAGTCAGCTCGCGAGTTGACAGCCGGAAGTTGCTCGAGGAACGGCTTGCCTAGCTTTGCGGTCGGCTGGCTGGCTTGACTCGGCCACCGAAATGGGTGCTCGCTTATCCCGTTCAACCGTTTTATCGGCGAACTGTACGAAATCGCTATGTATCTTTCGAACGAGCGATGATCGACTGAGACAGAAGAAAAGACCATCTATGTGGCGGGCAATGTGAAAAAAAAAGAGTATGATAAAGGAAGGGTTTTGAGCAGAGATTGCGACCGTCCTCCTGTCGGGACTTGTTGGCAAGGTGGCTAGTGCAAGGAACATTTTTTGAGACAAGCGTTAGCATATTAGGCTTTCGTGGTTCATTAACATTTAGTTATTTCTGTCTCCATGTGAAAAGCAATAATATAGCAGCTGATCTACATTTTGCCTCGTTTCATGAGAAGTGCGAGCCGGGCCAAACCAAACACCAAGGAGACGTCGAGAAAAAGCGCCGTGTGTGGTTTGGCGACCTTACCTTTTTCCCTTCTGTGAAAAAAGCGCCCGCAAAATGCCGTGATTATGCCCGCTGAAACGCGGGTAAATATGTTTGAGAATAGGTCCTATGTGGATCGACCTTTAAAAACGGCGCCAGCAACTCTCCATACCCTGAAAGTGAAGAAAACAAATTTGACGGCGCTCTTTATATTTAATGTTCTATAATGTGTGCAATGCAGCATTTAAAGGGGCTGTGCAACGATATTGGGTAGGAACGTTTCTCACTTTACAACTAGCTTACTGGCACCTAGTGGGACCTAATAATACTCGAACGCAACACCACTGACCAAGAAGCGTCTTCGTCGCGCGGTGAGATTCCGAGGATAAAAGCGGACCTTTTCTTTCAGTCTCTCCTTCGCAAAACCTGATGACAGAGCTGTGGGGACAATGACAAACAATGCGATCCCCAGGAGTTCTTCACCGAGCTTTGCAATCCTCGCTGTGACGATATTTAAATGTTGCTCACACAGTGGACGCGAAGACTGCGTAGGCATTTGATATTGGCTCGTGACAATCAGTTCCTCGACACGTATTCGAGTAGTGGCTCGTGTCCAATCGCTAAGATGACGGGAATAGTCGAACCTTAACAATGCGTAAAACTCAGCGCGCGCCCTGTGCTTAGCCAACCTCAGCGCGAGGTATACCCCAACGCGTGGCTGTGGTAAAAACATTGGCGGCACGAAATCGGCTGCAGATCACGTGACCGCCTTTTCTGGCTGCGAGTTGGTGGGCTAAACGGTGTTCTTTTTTCTCAGATTTTTTTTCCTGTGACTCCCGGTTCGTGGAGAAAAAAACAACATGTGTTTTATAGGTCATAAATGTCAAGGAGTAATTATAAGCTGTGTTTATTGAAAGTAGAAATATTGTTTCCTCGCCCGTTTAAGGAGAGATAATTCAAATTTGTTGAGAAAACATTAATCAGCCGCTTCATGAAGTAAAGATGCACCTTAGGTAAACTGACTTGGTACAACAGTCATGTGACGTCAAATTTCCCGCTAAATATAGCGGTAAACGAAATTACGTAAAGGTGCAAGTTAAAGCTGGTGCTAGTTGGTAATAGTTGTACATGGTGATGAAAAAACAGCGCAAACGAAGAGGACAAAGAAGAACATACACGACAAGACAGACGCTGTTTTCCCTTTGTCCTTGTCTTCTGCGCTGTTTTTTCATCATCATGATGTATAGGCCTCGGGACGTTAATTTTAACGCTAAATCTGACTGAAAAAACTGAATTTCTGTGTCGCTCTCGTGACAGCCAGGTCACGTGTCATCAATTTTCCCGCTAAATTTAGCGAGGAAACGAAATTTGTGTTTAGGTCGCATAACGTAAAGTTCCCGGCTACTTTAAGCGGGAGTACACGAATGAACGGACAGATATACAACATTTTCGGAGTGTGTATGTGCGCGTGTGTGTATGTGTGTGGGCGGAGGGGATGTTATCAGTTAAAAATTAAAGCCGTTTACAACTCCCTGTAACGCCGATTGAGCGCGCAGCTCTCGAGGAGGAGGGAAGACACGGGGGGGGGGTCACGTGACCTCGGGAGGGGGTCACGTGGCCTGAGGGAGTCACGTGACCTTGGGGGCAGTGTTGCCAGGTCTACTGATTTATCAGTAGATCTACTGATTTCGTTCTGGGTCTACTGATTCACTGAAAAAAAAGAAAATCTACTGACTTTTTTTTTAGTAAACATATTAAAAATTTATTATTTGGCCCCTTCAGTTCCCAGGGTCGCCCATCAAAGGAAACTCGTATTCTCCCAGAATTAAAAACGAAGCACTGGCTAGACGGCCCAGAAACCCAGCCTATTCGAGCGACTTAACCGTATATTCATATCTATTCACCCAGAGCAGGTTCGACCAACGTTGGGTTCGACGGTGACATCCGGGCCAGAGCCATATATGGGGAGAGTTTGGCCAGTCTATGATCTCGCCGCCGTAACGTCTCCCTCCCGAGTGAGCCAATCAGCTTGCGGCGCAGAGCGAGAGGCGTGAGCGCATGCGCGTCAACTCTCGGCTGCTCCCAGCTGAGCGGGGAGGGCCGCCATTTTCATTCATTCGCCCGGCGGAATCCATGGGATCGACATCCAAATTTCGGTTCTTAACTTTTATTTGGCAGGCTTTGGCAAGAAAATAATATAATGTTATTCCTCGGTGGCTTAAAAAGCTAACGAATTAAGTTTCTCCACGTTCGAACGCAAGCTTTGAGTCAGGCAAAAAAGAAATAAGCCCGTAGCAGACGACGCGTAGCCTCGACAGTGCTCCGCGCCGACAGCGTTGCGTCAAAAACCTTCCACAGCCCAGTAAGGAAAGATGGCAGCTTGCAGAGGACATAAAATGGACATGCACGCGCGCACTTGCTGGAACGTCTTGTTTTGGTTTCGTTTCAATAATAGCGACAGGTGGATGTCGCACTGTCGCCCTCATCTGTTGATCCCAAAAGTGGCTCAGTCTCGATTTCAACGAATAATCCTCGAAATCGCAACACTAGTCAATGCTGATAAAAACAAATATAATATATATTCACGGTGCCATTTTACTTTGTTTTTCATAAAGAATTACTCGAGAACTGGTCTTGTTTTTTCATATTTTATTTGTGTTTATTACCATGTTATTTGTTGCTCTATAGTATTTCTTCGAAAAATGGTTTAATGGAAATGGCAAAACATGGCAAAACACAGATTTCGTAGAATCTACTGATTTTTGTGCAAATCTACTGACTTTTTGGAGATCAATCTGCTGACTTTTCTTTCTCCGTCTGGCAACACTGCTTGGGGGGTCACGTGACCTGGGGGTCACGTGACCTCGGGGGGTCACGTGACCTTGCGGGACTACGCCGACGGCGACGCCGACGCCCTCCGGCCGGAAGCCCGGGCGCCTAAGAGCTTGCGCTCTAAAAGTATTTTATGTTTTAAAACAATGAAGTCAATAGACCCTTTTCAAGAGTCCGCGCCGTCGCATGTGCGCAATTGCCCGATCATGTGCTCTGAGCGTCTGTTTATTTATTTATTTATTCAAACCACCCTCAAGGCCAATCGGCATTAAAGGAGGGAATGGGAGTAACAAAAATGACACACAAAATGAAACAAAAGGGCAGGAGATGCATAAGGTATTGCTGGCGGCTCAGGACTAGTAAAAAGTGTTCACCAGCATTTTTAAAGATTTGGGTATCTTAACAATATAAATTACTGAGATCAGGGAAGGTTGATTCCATTACAGAGAAGTTGCAGGGACGAATGACTGTAGAAATGCGGCTGGTGGCACATTTACAAATTCCAACTTTGTAGGTGATGATCGATGCGAGGTGAAATGTAGGGCGGTGGGATGAAAAGACGTTGCTTTAAGTACGGGTTAGCTGTGAAGTAGATCTTGTGAAAAAGACTCAAACGAGCAACTTTACGTCGGAGAGAGGCTATAGGCAGGGACAAGGGGATTTTTCATGGGGCTTAGACTGGCAGCGCGGTGATAGTTACCTTCCCCGTTAATAAAACGGGCAGAACGGTTTTAGACCGCTTCCAGAATGTTAATTAGATTGGACTGACTGGGGTCCCAGATGGAAGAGAAGCATACTCTAATTTGCAGCAGACAGAGATTTATACAGTGTTAATTTTAAGGCCGACGGTGCGAGGAAGCGAAGTTTCTTTCAGGTAACCTGGCACGCGGTTAGCGTTATTGATAACCTCTTCAACATGCAGTTTCCAGGAGAGGTTATAAGCAATGTGAACGCCCAAATATTTATAAGAAGAAACAAGAAGCCAAAGGGACGTCGGTGAGATGGTAGAAAGGCCACATTAGGGACTAGTACGCGATATTCTCATAACTTCACATTTAGTAATGTTAAGTTCCATATTCAGAGTTCACACCAGGGGTAAACAGCAGTGATATCTGTCGGGAGCTACAAAACATCAAAGTTGCTAGTAGATTTAGTTTATATTACCACAGTCGTCAGCGAAAAGTTTAATTAATGATGAGACGCAATTAGGTAGGTCATTAATGTAAATGAGAATCAGTAGGAGGGCCTAATACGGATCGCCCCAGGAACCTTTTTCCCGGACGTGACGGAAGTGAGGGGAGACGTGTTCTCATTAGCAGTAGAAACGACTGATATCCGGTTCAGATTTAGCAAACAGACTATCCAGAAGAAGAAGAAGGAACAGGGCGGGAGGAGAAAACAGAGAGGTTAACCAAGGCAGCCTGCCTCGGTTGGCTACTCTGAGTTGTGGAATGAAGGATGAGAGGATAAGAAGGAGGAAAGAAAAAGCAGGAGGAGGTAAAGGTAACATACTAGCACTCACGTTCACACTGTGAGGGCAGAATCAATAGCCAAGAGGATGCCGCCGTTTCCAGTATATGGCACTAAAACTAAGAGACTGAAAGTGCGTGCTGGATTGTCTGCCAATGTTCACCCAAAACACTCGAGTTTTTGCACGCGCCAGCACAGCGAAGTTCAGTTGCGCACATGCACATTAACAGAAATCCAGGCAACTACGTTAGGATCTATACTTAATGTTTGCTGAGATTTTGACAGAAGCAACCGGTGAGGAACTTTGTCGCAAGCTCTTGCCGAAGATCTAGAAAAACACAGTCAACTTAGGACCCACAATCCGAGGATGAGAATGAAGATTGTTAGTAAATGACAAAGGCTGCGTCTCACAGGAGTGAAATTTTGCGAAAACCATGTTTGACCCTTGTTAAAAAAAAGAATTTGATCCCATGAAATTAACCGGTTGGAAGTATGATATATGCTCTACTAATTCCCATGAGTATGCTTCGGTCAGGCGAGATTGAACGAGTGGATTAGGGGGGAATGCCCATCACCTCCTTTGTGCAATGGAATCACCCTGGCTACCTTTCAGTCGTCAGGTGAAACGCCAAGTTCAAGCGACTGAGAAGACTAGTTTAGAAAATATAATAGATGAATACATAATTGAGTTTTTCAATAACTTGGAGTTATTATTATTAGCAGGACCAACTGAAGAAGACAGTTTTAAATTTTCTATTATTTTAACAATACCAGTGGGGTCAATTACAATGGGGTCCATAGGTATAAAATCATATTCCTGTAGTAAGCAAGATGGCGGATTAACAAAACGCGAAAATGAGTCAGCAAAATCATCGTTCAGGATCTCCGCACGTGCATCACTAAGGATCGCACAACCGTCAACACAAAGTGAAATTGACAACTTGTCTTTACCGTTAACGGTGTTTCACAAATTGTTTAGGACTAGTGGCTAGTAATGTCGGCAAGGTGATATTAAAGAAGAATGTTTGGTGCTTTGAATAGCAGATTTGTACTCCAGAAGAGCGTCGTGATAGGCTGACCATCGATCCGGTTTGTTAGAGGACTTAGCGGCCCTAAACATACGTTTTTTATTGGAAAGCCGCTTGAGTTAGACATTGAACCAAGGAAAATTAGTGTGGGACGTTATCGATCGAAGCGGAATGTATGTATCCGTGAGTGATTTAACAATATTTTTAAAAGGTTCCAAAATTTTTTAAACTGATCATTGTGAACAAGAATTGAGGTAGCCATCCATAAAGAGCGCGAGTTCATTGTTAATGGCGTCAAAATCCGCTTTCTCATAATCTCGAATGAATTTTATTCCTTTCGTGAGAGTAACTACAGGTAAATTTAATTTGATGTGTAACCTACAATGATCGCTGAGCTCAGGAAAATGAGAAATTTCAGAAACAAGATCGGGTGAGAAAGTTAATACTAGGTCAAGCAAACTGGCAGTTGTTGCTGTAACACTTGTTGGCTTTGTGACAAGCTGAGTTGGGTTGAAATCAACGCATACATTATGTAATGCCCCCGAAGAGGACCCTTAGTAATGCCCTCGAAGAAGGACCCTTAAAGATTAATAAATGAAATGAAATGAAAATTGGACACGAGGGTGACGTCAGCTTTCAGCGGGGACTCGGAACCCATCACGCGCTTCGTGGCCAAGCACAGGTGACAGCCAGTGTTGCCTAGTGGACGTTTGAAAGCGGCCTATTGTGATGGCATGAGAGGGTCTAAGGGTGAAAAAGAAGATTATCGCATATGTGACACAGTCAGAGCAGCGCAAACACAAAAGCAGGGGCTAAACACTATCACGCAATGCCCTTGCTAAATGTCACCCCAAAAAACTGGTAAAGCGCAAAATTATTCTTCAGCACTGTAGATCTTTTTCGTGGATCGTCTGTAACGAAGATACACGAAAACTACTTTCACACACACGCACTGCACACTGTCGTCCTCACTCACTCGTACACGTGTTCACGAACATACACAATGATAGAAGAGTAAATCTTTTAGCACCTAATCGTTATATAAAAAAGAGCACTGTCTTTTTAAAAAATAAGTCAGACATAATGCTAAGTGCTCTTTTGAGAGTTTTGCATTCTGGCCAAGGGCCCAGTATTTTTGCTACAAAGATAGGGGACGTCTGTCCAGCAGATCGAGACCAATCTTCACGTGGTGTCGTAAGCTTCACCGGCATGGGCCATTGACCTTTCTGCGGCGTCGCGGCTTTCCTGGGCCGAAACAAACACTAATGATAATGCACACCTCTAGTTTATATTTACTTCAACTTAATAACAATTCTCTTTAACAAGAACTTAAAAAAGGCGCTGTGCATTCGCTATTTTTGAAAACATCCTTCAAAGTATCTCGTGTTTTTTTTAATTTTTAGTTTAGTTTATTTTGTTGCAGAGGTTTATGAACTATAGTTACACAAAGTGTGAAGAACCTTCTGGAGACGTTGTCGCCAGCGCCTCCAGTATCTTTAACCTTCGAGCTCCCTGCATTGTGACTCTGATTTGGACGCTTTACACCACCCTCCAAGATCGGATTAGTAACTGCTATAGGATGTCTGTCTACACGAAAATCGTGAAGAATAAAACAAAAACAACGACAACTATTTAGGGTCGAGTACATTCTACCTTTTCTATACCACGACGAAAACTTTCTGTTCATATACCTTAGTAGAATGAAGAACTGGGCAAGTTGGGCCGTTTTTTCACAATAAACATACCGTTGCGAAGTTTGGCACAAAAGAGAAAAGTTTCTCGGGCGTTTCTAAAATTGTTACTTTAACTTAATTTTAACGGGAGTTCGTTTGGACTCACGCGTAAGAATAATATAAAGGCTAAGAATAGTCTACCCCTCGTCGTGAACTTTCCAGCGAGAAAATGCGTAAAAATGAAACTATCCGAGATATCTATGTACAAGCTAGTTCGTTAAACTCCTGTGGTCAGGCGACAGCCTAAAAAACACGTAAACAACCCACAAGAAAGCAGTTCTTTGTTTAAAAACGACACGCGGTCCTCCAGAACGGCCGCCAGAGAGCCCACGTTAATGAAGAATCCGTGTATGCGGTACCCCTTATAATGCACAGAGGATTCTGTCCGCGACGCAGAGCCTCTGAAAGAAACAAGGATTATCCCAGGGGCAGCCTTAATTTGGAAACGCCTGGTGATGTCGCGACGGCGCGAAACCCCACGCATGGATATATTGACATGGTAATCGAGGAGCGGAGAGAAAACGGTACGGACAACTTAAAGCACGAGCTTTGTGTTGTCCATCCCGTTTGCCCCCGCTCCTGGGTGTCGCTGCTGAACGAGCTCGGCAGCACACTCGCTTTAATTCCACGAATATGTATGCACTCGAGACAATGCCGCCATAACGTGAAACAATGGTTTCGGTAAAGACGTTTTGTTTACCTTATGAAAGATGGCGGCGTGAGAAGGCCAGAAGTGATCGTTTGCGCTCAAAACATTTTCGCTTGCCGTGGACTCTTTTGAATGAACCCAAAGCTGCAAGTATTCTCTAGAGCTGCGCTCACATCGCTAATACACCATACAAACAAGAGACTGCACATACTGTATGAGGTTATGTTTCTTCCTTGTATGACGGTTTTATTGTTCATACAAAAACAAAAAAAATGTCTTTAGACACGTTCGACATATACATATGTATCAAGCGAGCATGCTTCGATACGCCATGATCAGTGCCACTATAATGCTTCGAACGCGTCTTTCACTGGTGTGTTTGGCGTCCCATCCTTCTCATACATCAAAACTGGTCCCCGATGTGGCAACGAATGACGTCACGAAAAGCCGGAGTGTCACGCTGTCAGATGTCGCGATCCTGGCGGTTAACGCAAAAAGTAACGGCTAAAAAAACAAAAAAACACGATTGAACGCTAGTTTTTCTGTCGTCGCGGCGTCCCAACTCCTCAGCGGCCGAAGCTGCCCTCGACTGTGAAGCTGGAGAGCGAGCCGCAGCAGGACAGCCGTCTGCGACGTCAACCCCCACCGCTGTGTCACCGCCAGGATCTCGGCCGGCGACAGCATGACACTTGTATGACGTCATCAAGCAGAAATCGAGGGACCACGTTTGTTTTTTGACACGGTAAACACATTAGTCAGGGACGCATTCCAAGCAGCGTAGTGCCACAGCGCTGCGTACGACGCTACAGCACGAAGCTACTGCAAACGAAACGGACCGCTGCATGGTTCGTTTTCTTTGTCGGGGACTTCGTGTCATGGAGCACGTTGAGCACGCTTCGTACGTATCTATACATGAAACTAACTTGGGTGGTTTATGTTCTTCGTAAGTTAACCATTTTAAGTACAAATGCTTAATCTCTCTTAGGCATTTCTTTCTTTCTTTTTTTGCGTTAATTGTAGTGTTTTGGGAAATCTCGAGACATTTCGATGAGCAGTCTGCTATTGCGACCACTTTCCGATCTGGTAACGCTGTTCTGGACCCTATAGTCACTGACAGCTTAAGACTTTCAGGGCGTGGCCTATTATATGTAGAGGGTGTCCCAAAATATATATTACAGCATTTTATTTAATCGTAAATATTAAGAATGCATCGCCGAACGCTCATTTTCCGCCCCAATGTATATGCAAGAGGTCCGAATCAGATATCAAAATTTCAACACTGACCGTTATCGTATTCAAAAGTTATGTAATTTTCTAAACTTTTCAGTAGAAATATGGAGCTTATTTTTGCCCGTTTTCAGTAACTGGTCCCATAGAGCTCCATGTAATCGAGAGCTCTGTCGGTCGCCATTTTCGCATTGAAAATTTCAGAAAGTCACTTATAGCTTTTTGAAAAAGATAACGGTTAGTGCTGAAACCTTGCCATCTAGTCCCGACCTCTGGGGCTACATTTTGGGCGGAAAATGAACGTTCGGCGATGCATAATTTACTTTTGCGGCGAAAGAAAAAAACGCTGTAATTTGTTTTGGGGGGACAGCCTGCATTTCCGCTTCTTGTTTCGCGATTCGTCCTTTGGCGTTCGTTGTCATCGAGAAATCCCTTACACTAATTGGATTCGGAGTGTGAGTACGTCTGAAGACCCATGGGCACATATATACGCAAGCGGCCGCAAGTGCAGATTACACAAACACGATGACCATAAGTGCCGCGGGAACGTTGAGGGCACTCCAGGCTCTTATCAAAGTAAACAAGCACTTCGGCTCCTCTTGTTTATGTTTATTTGGTCGTTCTTTTTTTTTTATTCCCATTGTTACGCGTAGATTGTGGCCAAAGGCAATAGGAATCAGATACCTATCTGTTTAAGAGCTGCCCACGAACAAGAATTTTTATTACTACAGAATAAAAAGAAAAAAACAAGAAAAATAGAACACGTACACAAATGGAGACATTTCCCGCCAAACATAAATTCCGCAACAGATCACCGAAGCCGGGTGGTCGCTAAATGAACTACAAAAAGTACCCCCCCCCCGTCCAAATACCCCAACCCCTAAAAACAAAAAAAAAACAAAAAAAAACAACATTCCTTTGGGCACGTTAGGTTCATGTCCCACTCTCTCAGTTACAATTGTCCTGGAAGAACGGGCACTACTATATTTTGTTTCACTTTAGGATAGAGAATAGCGGACGCTATACAAACCATCAGAGCCAGTCGAATGCAGTCTGAGTGTCAGGTGACGGCAGGAAGGGCTGCAACAACGCGCGGGTCGCTTAGTCACGTGACCCACTCGGGGCGTTGGATTGGATGGGATGGATCCCAGCGTCCTATCCGGTTCATTCTGACATGAAGCGAAGTATAGGTACTCACTCCAAGCGAGGCCATCAACGCAAGAGAGACGGCTGTACTAGACGCAGAGCGCTAAACCTTCATGAAACCTGAGATCGCCGTGTTTGCTTCTGTAACAGAGTTCCGCTCCTTTTGGTTTTTGAGTGGCGCGTTCAGCAGGGAAAAAAATCTATCACGCCGTGATCGTTGCGTTTGGGTTTTTGTTCGCGAGTTTAGAACGACATACCAACGACAAATCGATTGACTCTGAAGTCGCCGGTCGTTTGAAGGAAATGAGAGGAGTCTAGTGAAACTCCTAAGGATCGCCGCCTTCTTTTTATTTTTTTCGTGGCGTTTTCGAGATTGTTTCTTAAGCAACATTTTGAAAAGATTTAATATAAAGACACGGAAAAGGTAATCGCGAATGTCGCTGAGTGCGTCGTTTATAACAATGCAACAAAAGAGGGATATTTTCGAGATGTCCTGGACCTGAGTTTGTTTCTAGCTTAGTTGTGTCAGCGTTCTCCCACGGCTACTTCCTTAAAAAGTGAACTAAAAGTGTTTCTAAAGTAAACTGCCGTTTCTTTGTGTGTCTGATCGTACGTTAAGTCGAAGTAATAACAATGACATGAGAATAATGCTAGATTCCTCACATAGTACCGTAGGGGAGAAACGAGATGCAGTATCTAGGCCAGCAACAAACAAAATACAGTCAAGTTTAGATTCGCAAGAGTTTCCGGTAAAATGTATACGTAGTAAGCTTTTGCTGTTGAAAGCTTTTTAGCCAACATTCTGGTTTGAGTTTATTGGTTTTCGCGTGTGTATAATGAAGAAAATTATTAATCTGCGAGCTTTGTCAAGAAAGTACAGGAAAAAAAACTAACCCTATTGAAAAAAGACAATCAAACTATCGCTGATACCTTTACCGACAATAAAAAGAAAAATCATATCCCCACATTTAGGACGAAGGTGTTCATTTTAACAACAAACCAATCATTACCTAATTGTACTCTCGAGTACTCGACAAACTCTAACAGTCATTTCGGTATGTTATAGAATAGCTTTTAGAAAAATATGCGTTTTTGAAAACCTTAAAGATGTGTATACACCTTAAAAATATAAATATTTTATACGGCACAGTTTCTTTGTAGAAAAAGCGTTAGAAAATATATAGTAATCTTCAGACCATTATTAATTAAAGATAACTGTACAATCAATTTGAATCAGGATTTTTCTAACCTTATTTTATAAACCGTCTTTCTATCTTCGTAAGTTTCTTTTTTTTTACATTTTTACGACTTCCACAAGAATAATGGCAGCCCCATTTTCTCATTACTTTAAATTCTTAAATCACATAGCAAAAAAACGCGTATCTTTACGACACTTTTTTAAAATATTTTAGTTCAAAACATTTTCCCTTTTACTCCGCTTTTCTTGTGGCAATGTGTCTCCTCATAGATGTCATATATTGGAATGAGTTTCCCTCGATATCATTATGAATTTTCTTACAAGATTAATATAATTCTTGCTTTAGAACCGTCACAAGAAGGCAGTGATGTTCAAAGCATAGAATGGTCTTCAATGAATTGTAGGCTTCAAAAGATTTTGATGTGAAGTGTTTGTGGACCACGCTTCGTTAAGCTAGCCTGAAGTAAATGACAGCCAAGAAAGGGTCGGTCGACCAACCTTCAAGGTTGACTGAGCGCACTTTGCACATGAGGCGGGGGAGAAAAAGGTGGAGGGGGGTGGGAGGTGGGGGGGAGCATTCCGCAATGATAATTAGAGTTATCTTTATATAGAAGCGCATATAGTCGCCCTATGTCGTCATGGGCCATTGGAAAGCGCGGTTTCAGAGCAACCAGCCGTAGCGCTGTTTTCCGAACAATAAAAATAATAGAATAGGGATTTTGTCCTCTATTTCAAGTATATATAGTGCACCTTGCATGAATCTTTAAGAACACGTGACTTGTACGTGACGTCATATGACGCCATGCTGGTGGTCACTCCTCGTTGTCCTTGCCGAGGAGATCAAATTTCTGTGGTGCAAATCGCACGCTGCAGAATTTACGCAATCAGCGGCAAGGCCGCGACAACGGCAGTGACTGCTAATATCCCAAACTTTCTTGGACATCAACACCTTGGCATATGCACTAAAATGAGGATTTCAACGGAACAACAACATCCGTCGCAATGTTCCTCGGGAATATTTCTAGATGGTTGTCATAAACTATCGATAATCAGTAATTAAACTTTTGGACGTGTACACCTTTTATTCTACGGCTCTATATAAATATATATTTATATTTCGCAGTGCATTTTTTGGTCACATTCAAAAAATTTGTTAATATTACTTTTTCATGACGAACAATCGTATAATGTTTCCGAGGACTGTATAGTTTCCTGGGTATCACACAGAACGCAAACCAATAAAGAATTTTGATATTTCCTGGAAAACTATTTTATTCCACGGAATGTCCCAAAAAGTTGGTCATGCGTTATGCGCGATGTGAAGCGCCCGCGCATGCGCATGAAGTGCCGACAGCAGCGCCACCACGGTGCCGTGATGCTAGAGAGTCGAGTGGGTGTATACAAACAGGTGAGGCATACACTATAATCACCGCGAAAATTTAAGAAACAACGGGATGGGCTCATTGTGTACGGCGCTTCGAGATTGGTTCATCGGAGTTCATATCGGCTAATGCCGCAATCTGATTGGTTGCGGAGCGATAATGAGATGCACGGGACCTCGCCTCGTCCGGCCTTTCTTAGGCCGCCGTCGGTGAACGAAAGACTGCCGTAGTGAAACTTCAGCCAGCCATGGTGCGCGTTCAGCTGTAGATTCGTTTGGGCGTTTATTAGCGCGCGCGAAAAGACACGGGTGACGTGCGTAGTTATTTTAAACCCGACACGAATGAAAGGGTGCAGCCTCCTTCCACTCATAAATAAATACCGTATAGACTCGATCACGTGATGTTGTTTGCAGCGATGTCAAGGGCACGTACGCCGATGCACGTCGCTGTAGGACGGTTTGGTTTCAAAAGCCACGGCCTAAAGGAAGAAAAGTTTTATTTGAGAATAGGCACTTGCACTAGCCCGCGCTGTGTCTTTTCAGCGAAACTTGTTTTACACGATTCGGACCGACTGGTCACACGAGAGCACGCGTGAACACGCCTGCCTGTCAAAAAATGCCCGGATCGGAAAGTATATTTTTTTTTAACACCGACAGCTGTTACGGGATTTTCCACACCACTGGAAATGACGTCCGCTGTTGTAGTTGGCGAGGTAAGACGTCCGTTGTCGATGTTGCAAAATCCTCGAAAAAGATTGCCGGCCACCCGCGGGAGTCGAACCTGGGTTCGCTGCGTGCAAAGCGGAGATGTTACCCCCGAACTACGCCACAACTTTTTTTCTTTTACTTTTTTGAAAACATTTGTTTAAATATATATACACATTGGTTAACTATATAGACATCACACATTCAAAGGGTTGGTTGGTGGATTGGGGGATAATAGAACATAAGCATCTAAGGCCTTAATGCGACAAGAGACTAAACTTTTGCAGTGGGAGGGTCAAAGAGAGGATGTGATAAAACTATGACCATGCACGTGTATAAGTGTAAAAGATATGGTCGTGAGTTCGGGGTGAAAAATAAAATCACAGTCGGTGTATAAGGCCGATATCAGTGATAAAATTAAATATGCAATTATGTGAAATGAGTGGTTCATCACCTAGTAGCAGGGCTTGTTGTAGTGGGACATGTTCGTTATATAGTTCCGAGAACTGTTTGTGACGGTATTGGTCATATGTACGGCATTCAATTTAGATGTGCAAAATGCTTAAAGTTATGTTACAGTGTTCACACACTGGAGCATCCTCCCCACTCAAGAGGTGCGTATGTGTGAGACAGGTATGACCAATTCCTAACCGGCACAGGACCACTTCGTAGAAGCACTCCCGATGCCGAGCACTCTCCCATTCACTTGTGCAGGGTTTGACTGCACGTAATTCGTTGTGCGTTTCAGTATTCCACTGAAGTTGCCACTTTAATTGAGTGCACCGCTTCAAAGACATGTGAAGGCCTTTATATGGTATTTTGTGCAAGCCTCCTTGTCTCTCGCTAGCAGAACTTGCTGCAGAATCGGCCGCTTCATTTCCCGGGATGCCAACCTGACTAGGCACCCAGCATAAAGTAATGTGAATGTTGCTGTTTGTGGCTAAAGTAATATTATTTTGCAATTCAAAAACAAGTGGGTTTGTGACACGTTTCAGCGATGTTACTGCTTTTAAGGAACTCAAAGAGTCAGTGTATACTACTGAGCGAGGGAACCTTCTTTTGGTTATTTGGTCGACAGCCAATAGCAGACCGTAGAGCTCTGCCTTGAGTATGGTGGCGGTTAAGTTGATCCTTCTTAATTGCTTAACGGATGGTCCGCACAGCCAACAATGAAGTCGTTTTTTTTTGTCCCATTCGTATAGAAACTTGCATACCCTTGATATTTGCATTGAAGTTTCAGATATTTCTGCTTCATGACTTCCTTTGGAACGTCTTCCTTACTATAGTCTGTAAGTGTAAAGTCGCAGTGAATGTTGTAGTAGTCTCATGGCGTAAATATGTGGATGGTATTCGACTACTGGAGTCTTTGCATCCATCCCAACAGACTCTGTTGAGCTAAAATTCCTAGTTAAAAAAGGAGGATCTTTATGAAGGGTTTGTCGTGAAATGTAATCTGGAACCTAATCTTTTTTATGTTATCTCGAGCAGGGTGCTCGGCAACCGAGCGGACTCTAAATGAGTACATAAAACCTAGTGCAAACCTTCTATACTCCAGGG
This sequence comes from Ixodes ricinus, assembly GCA_037355805.1. Lineage (NCBI taxonomy): Eukaryota > Metazoa > Arthropoda > Arachnida > Ixodida > Ixodidae > Ixodes > Ixodes ricinus. The sequence continues at coordinate 14,736 of JAZHYW010067402.1, read as the reverse complement.
ATGGTTCATTAGCTTCTACATGCAGACTATGCTCTTAAGAGATGCGGAAAGCACCAGTAGCTAATATCAACCCCTGATGGTAAATGGGGTCCAACAACTTCAAAGCCGATGCCCGGGCAGAACCATACACTGTGCAACTATAGTCAAGGTGGTAACGAACGACAGAGCGATACCCACAGTCGGTTCGAACCCCATGACGCATGCGATAAAATCTTACGAATGTTGAGGGTGGAAGTCAGTTTTGAATGAAATATGAAACCCAGAAACTAGTGTTTTCTTTTTATGGAAACTGGAGTACCGTACATACTCAAAGAGGGATCATGGCAAATTCCACCCCGACGAGATAAACAAACTCAGGCTGTTCTTCTTCAGGCGGAAATCTATAACCATTTTTGTCAGCCCCTTTGATCAAGTTGTTTACCATGAGTTGAACTCAACGTTAACAAATCGACAAGTAACAGGACGAGACGGAGATCTGCAAGTCAACATATATAGAATATTGTACTGAAGGCGGTATTACATGAGCAATTGAATTCAACTTAACGATGAAAAGGGTCACACTGAGCAAGCCTCCCTGGGAGACTCTCCACGAACATTCCACCCCTGAGATAACTGTGCGCACCGACAGTCAAGGAGCCCTCCGGGAATTCGAGTCCGCAGACGCCACAGAGCCACGTTCTCACCATACTTTACGAGTACTTGAGAAGGCACCCTCGCCTAACCGTCGAATTCAGGGAATTCAGGGGAAGGAGCGTGCCCACGCTCTGGCTCGCGATAGCAGACCCCCCCCCCCCCCCGCCCTGGCCCGAGATATATAACCCCAGAGAAGACCGCGCCGAACAACACAGAGAACGCAGGCGTCACCTCTACGAACATCGATGCCAACGGTGTATCCTGCCTTCTCCTTCCGAGCTCCTCCTCAGAGCAGACGCGACCTACTAACACCAGCTGCAAACCCACTCTCTATTCTGCGACCTCTTTCATCAAATGAACATCTTAAAGCGCCCGGACCAAGCAAAATGCCAGGTCTGCGGAGGATACCCTTCCAATTAGCACACATACTGGATTTGCGCCAGTGCAACTTCCTCATCTTCATACCTCCTACGTAACCTTCTCCCTCCAACCATTTTTTATTCCTGGGTGAGCTGGGTGGCCCCACCAAAAGACCTCCAAGAAACCTTCTGGCCTCTCCTAGCCAAGCACATACGGCGGATCATTTCTCCCCAGCCACCACTCTTTCACAACACCCGACTGACGAAGAAGACTCTTCAACTTCCGGGGAAGAATAATACAACAACTAGGAATTGAGTTGTAAAACAAAGTTCATTCTCTTCTCTCTCTCTCTCTCTCTCTCTCTAGAAAAAAAGTGCGGAGAAATAGCCGATAACAAAATGCCGCCGTAGCACTGTCAATGCCAAGAGCACGTGGCGGGAGACGCGCGTTCAATCGCTCCGGAACTAACAAAGAAACAAAAGCGTTTTGAACAAAAAGGTCAGGTGTCTCTTTGGTTCCGCAGGCTATTGTTCACACACCCCACGGTGCGTGAACGCGACGCCGATGCCCATCGACTTCGCCGTCAGGTGTCGCAGCTATCGCTGGGACTGCACTGTCAGATAATTACAGCACTGCTCAATTTTGTTTTCGTCTTTTTTTTCTTGTTCTTGGACGCGCAACATTGGTATTTGTCGGGTTAGTGGGAAGAGGTCATAAGAACGGCACCCACTGAATTTTGTTCGCCAGTAAAGAGCAAGAGTTGTTTACAGGCAATATTAGCAATCTTCTTTGTAATAGTTGTCCTCCAAAACTAAAACGTAAAAACAAATTCTGGCAAGGTCGATGCTGTATTTCACCTGTCAATCACTATCTCTACAGTCGGAAATCAACCAGGTCCTTGGATTTAGACGTTTACAAAAAAAGAAAAGAAGATTTTCCGAAAAGCGTTGACTGCAATGCGCATTGACTACACGCTCCTGCGCTGCCTATCTTTCTTTTTTTCTTTGTCTTTTTTCTTCCTGTCTTTCTTCTCCGCAAATTTCAACTTTTCAATATAAATTGAATATATTTTAATTTTTTCAATATAAATTGAATATATTTATTGAATATTCAATAAATTGAATATTCAATAGAAATCGAATATAAATATAAGCTTGATAAACTCAAGCTTTATCAGCAGAAGACTCGTGCGAGACGTACTGTTTCTAAATAGAATGATTCACGGTCAACTTGATTGTGCTATGTTATGTTCCGTGAATTTCCACGCACCCATCAGCTGTTAGTAGGCATGCCTGTTCATTTTATCCTTTTCATCGGGAGAAGCTATGTACCAATATCCGCACGCAACTTACTCTTAATGTCATGTTCACCAACTCTGTGAATATTTTTCTTAATTACGAACATTTTAAGCGTGAAGTTGAGTCACTCTTGTACCGATAGCTACCGTCTAGTTTTTAAACCTTTTGCTATAAGATTGCACGCGTGGATGTATTCAAGTTGTTACGCATGTATAACCGTTTTTTGAGCATGTTATATTTTGTATTTAAGTGGCTCATACAAAGACTTGGGTTGTTTTGAGACACGAAGAACCAAATAAATAAATGAATAAAGTGAAGAGCGGACACACGCCAGGCCAGTGTCGCGCTCGCGGTGGCAGAAATTCGCGAACAGCAGACGAGTCAGCTATTTGCGACAAGATGCAATCATAGAGAGTGCGCAGTGTGCCCAGTCTACAAACCGGCGCAAATTAAGCGTGGGTAACCGCGCGGTGTTGTTCGACGCTCACTTCCGGTGACTGCTCCCCTAAATCCAGTTACGCGGTGCACGCGGTCAGCACACCGGTGCTGGAGGGTGTAGTTAAGCGAAACTATAGACCAACTCACGTTTACAAACAAACCGGAGCGCCCCTAGCGGACGCCACTGGCGCCGCGCATACGCGATGGAGTGTGGCCAAGAAGCTCGCCGTCGCCCATAAACAAACCGTTGGAATGCGATGTTGTCGGCGTCGGTGTGAGTCCCTGTGCTCTTTTACGCGTTGGAATTGTTGATTCTACGCCTTCCTGGTAATGTTTGACTACTTTAGTGACCTCAGCGAAATTAATGAGGCTCGTTACACCGCAAAACTTCGCGTGAATAAGGTGACATGCGGCGACTCATTACGCATGGACGCCGCAGAATGGACGCTAAAGCCTGATTCGCACGATGAGATTCTGCTCGCTATTTTCAGTCATGACGTCGCTCGGGCTGCAAAAGCGTGAACCGTAGCTGAGATGGTCGACGTGGATACTGAAACTCGCAAGCAGACTCGGACCAAGTGAATCAGGCATAACAAGTCGGTGATGGCCACTGGTAACAATTATCAACAACTCCTTGTATATACTGCTTACACCGAGCCTACTTTCCCCAACTAACCTTCAAGCTTAAAAGTCTTTTGATGCCTGCTCTTACTTCTTATCGCAATAGACCGATCTCACTGAGCGTTCTGCGCATGCGTGAAGCCGCCATAACTTTAGTTCACAAGAGACAGGCGGCAGTGCCCGGGACGACTCGTGCCGTCTCGGGACTCTACACGCGCAAAGCTCCGACAAGGTTGCTGCACGCGAAAAAACAACTGAAGTTCCCTCGATGCATTGCGGCAGCGGTGGAGTAACCAAACTGGCTGGTGAGATGGGTCTATTACAGGGTCAACGCTTGGTCTATGGGCAGCTGTCGTTCGAACGAGCAGACGACAACAAGCAGAAACGTTTGAATAGAGCAGACGGCAGTTCGAACGATCAGGCGGCCGTTTGAACTTGAAGACGCACTGAACGTAGTTCGCAGGTGGTCCGTACAACTTGGCGGTTTTTCCGCGTTTATGTTGGAACAAATCAAATAAATCTGACGACCATAAGTATCCGTAAATTCAACCCAAAGGGTTTCCCGCACAAGCAATCGTGGTCCGACGGAGTCTGGTTTTCCTTTTTCACGGCCCCTCTAACGTTCTCGTACGAACCGAGCAGGCAGAAAACACATGAAAACTGACCTTCAAACCTTTCCTGACTCTTTTGGTACAGCCCCACTCGCGGCGTTTTGTTTCGACGAGAAGACAGGTTTTTGTCTGGTTTCTTCCAAAACAACGCATGAATGCACGTCCCACTTGGTGACTTCCGCCCCCGACCGGAAGTGCGCCCGACGCGCCACCACCGCGCCGTGACGTAACAGGGCCGAGTTCGTGTATAGACCTTTGCATCGCTTATCACCCGGGTGAAAAATGCCGACTCACTGAGCTGTGGACGCATGCGCAGCGTCTGATATACCGCACAGCAGATCAACAGCGCATGCTCAGAGGGCGTTCCACAGCCCAGCAAACAAAGATGGCAGCGCGCAGAAGGCGACTTTTGCAGAGGTCTATAGCGTACCTCTATGCTCCGTTTCACTTTAGGTCCCACCGCAGACTACGGTGTATACTCTCCGATGGAGACAATCAAGCAGGGTTAAAAGCGCATCGTCACGCTGCTCGTCTGCTCGTCACCTTTGCGCGTGTCTGCTATCCAACAAAATGTTTTTTATTTGTTTTTTTTGTAACGCTAGCCTTTCCCCCTTTCCTAAACCCCAAAGTGTTGCCCGTCCGTCGGTCCGTCCGTGCATTTCCCGCTAAATTTAGCGGGGAAATTGATGCACGTGACCTACACACGAATTCAGTTTCCTCGCTAAATTTAGCGGGAAATTTGATGTCGCGTGATCTGACGTCACGGGACCTACGGACCAATTCAGTTTCCCCGCTAGATTTAGCCGGAAAAAAAAAGCAGACGTCACACGACCTATAGGGGGTATTCACTGGACGCCATGTTTGAGTGTGATGTTTAGAGCGCATGGCTCAAAACGAGCTGTCGTTAATGGGCTGCTAAGACCGGCAATCTCGACGATGGTGCTGAAATGCGCCTTGTAGAAGAACTGCGCAAGCTCCCCGCGTGGGCACGCGCTCGATAGTCGCGCACACAACTATGGCCGCCAGTGAACACTCCCTAGACACCAATTCAGTTTCCCCGCCAAATTTGGCGGGAACATTGACGCCACTCGACCTGACGTCACGCGACCTGTACACCAATTCAGTTTCCTCGCTGTATTTGGCGGGGAAAATGACGTCAAGCCACCTGACGTCGCGTGAACTATACGCCAGCGTAGTTTCTCCGCTAAATTAGGCGAGAACATTGACGTCACGTGACACGACGCGACATTACCTATACTATACGAGCGTGTTATGTAGTCTTCTAAACAAATTAAAACGATAACTTCTTGAAAACACTGCATTTGGTGCATCGTAGGACTAATTGGTAAAGGTCAGCTGCCAATTTTTTGTGAGTGATTGGTGTGTCCGGTGAGAGCAAACCAACAAGGTAGAGGGGCTTAGAGCGATAAACTGGCAGCTGAAAATGATCCCCAATTGGCCGCCGCCATGTTGCACATTTCTGACCACTAGACACGTGATTTTACAGTTTTACGTCCAGATTTTAACGAAGTGCCTCGCACAAAGAATTGCTTATTGATCTTTAATAACAGTAGCAACGAGATAAGTTATGTTTCATTCGTTTTAAGTTCAAAATGTGCTTTTACGACAAAAAAACTCTGGCAGGTTTGCTATGCCTCCGCCAGGTGCCGTCAGCCGCTGTGCTATATTTTGGGCTTTTATCGCAGCTCGACACTGACCACTGAAGCTAACAGCACTGAAAAAATAGTTTATCATGTTTTTTTACAGCGATCGCAATACAGATCTGGGCTCAGTTTGGCGCAAAATCATCTGGGCTTGGCACGGTCACGTGTCTAGTGGTCAAAATTGTAAAACATAGCGGCAGCAAGGTAGGGCGTCACTTTTGCCTGGTGAACGGGATACCAGTTTATCGCTCTACAAGCCCCTCTACCTCGTTGTCCATAACGCACGCTAAGGCAACACCACCTAGAATAATCAAAGCCTCCGCATCGCCTCCTCACCCTTCATGAAACGTCATGAGAGTCGCTAACTCGGATATACGGCGTGCAAGTTCGTATTCTCCTTTGCGCACCTCGTGCCTTTGTTTACCCCCAAACGCACCCACGTGCTCTTTTTCACCCCCGACCTCAATCAATGACGGCGCGCGCTTGGCTGCCTCGTCATCCCGCGTTCTCTTTGATTGGCGTGCTCCTCCCTGCGTTCCGATGCGCCGAAGACGCACTTTGGAACACTTGCTATGCCGTATTGGACCCGAGCCCGGACCTTCGACGCTCTGATTGGACACGAGCCACAGCCGAACACTGACGCGGCACTCGTGGCCAATCTCAGGCCTCGATCGATCTGACTGTGATGACGGTGCGGAGGCCTTCTGCTCGTCAATGGTGGTGTTGGTTAGGGACGCGTTGTGGAAGATGGCCAACAACAAGAAGTCGGCTATGGCTGCCAATAAATACAACGTACTGGCTACATTTTATCTAAAACCACACACAACCCGACAAACAAAAACAGCAAATATGAAACATTACTACATCAACTAAAGTAATTATGTTGCGTGTCCGTTTAAACGGCGGGAAGTTAGGCAGCCCACTAAGTTTGCGTCTGGTGTCTTCGCTGTAGATGAGACGTTTGGCCAGTGCAGGATACCGAGCCTGAGCTCTCTAACATGCACCACGCAGTATAGTAGACGGACGCGCGCCGGTACGACGCTCATTCAGATTGAAACGGGCAGGGTAAAAGATTGAACCATGCATGGAAAGCTTGTGCCACGGCCGCTCGATTCCCCCTGCTTGTGCAGTGCGTGCTTTCGCTCAACGCGCTCGAAACTGCAGAGCGCTAACGCACTCGGCCACCGAACCGCCTCTAGAGAGAGTCTGTATCTCTTGTCAACCACTTTAAGACAAAGATGCACATTAAAAGAAAAAAAATAAGAAAAAAAACCGCCAATGTAGGTCTTGGCGTTGCTGAAAAGCCGAGCGCTTTGAACCCGTGATCGCACGTCCGCGAGCGAAGTCAGTTTATCGCATTCAAAGCACGCGGACTACGAAGGCTAAAGCTCACGCCAAAGAGCTCGCGGGCAGATTGGAGGATACGCAGAGTTCAGAGGGGATACACCACGCTCTGTTTCGCTTACAGTTAGACCGCTCCCTGTACGCTACACGGCCCGACGGAGTCAATAAAAGCATAGCCGAAAATGCATCGTCACGTCTTTCGTGGCCTTTGTGGGTTTGCTATGATCGGCCAAACCAACCACTCTGCGTGATTGGCTCCATCGGTCGTAGCGGCGGCTTCGATTCAACTTAAAATAAAACAGAGGATAGAAACATCCTTTTTTTTTTTTAGGCGCAAAGTATAGGATTGAAAGTTACCGAGAGGTCATCCTAAACATAATTACCGGCTCACATGGGAGAATATGTTTTATTACTAGTGTCAACCTCATTTCTCTTTTTTCTTTTTTTTTCATTCAAAAATGCGGTTTGTTTTCTGGAGCTCCAAATGCTTTTAGAAAGCTCGAGACATTTTCTCGAAAGCTTCTATGCACCGGCACGTTCTCGGAAAGAGGTTGTCCACGGGTTAAGGACCGGATGGAGACTGTCTTCTTCGCAAGACGTAGAAGTTTCATCTTAGCGTTTTACAAAAGCACAAGGAGCCTTTTTTTTCTGTTGCTTTAGAAGTGGCTGACAAGGCTGGCTGAGAGCCTTGACTCCTCCATAATGTAACCGAATAAAGAACTCTACTGCAACTTGGTTTATGTTTGGGAACGTGACTGCGTCTTGTTGCGGCCTGAAAAGACTCTTTATAGACGTGTGCGCAAAATACTTATCTAAGGCGTAGGTCAACGCGAACTTTAGGTTCACCACTCCGCCTAAACGGAACCCTATAAGGCAATTCAATTCTTTACATAGCGGCAACGCCTATTTTTTTGTTTTGATAGTTACTTTACAAGATGCAATTATTTCGCGCACGTGGACATGAAAGTGTTTTTAATATAAATCGATAACGAAAAAAGAAATAGTTCTTTCATCGTTGGTTCCCATAACGCTTAGGTCCTGAACGGTGAAGCAATTATATAAAGATTCAAAAAGTTCTGAAAATATTATTAAGAAAAAAAACAAAAAAAACATTGGATTTATTTTGTCTTTTTTCAAGTTAATGAATATTCTGATTTCTACACCTGAAACTTTAGGCATTAACTATTTTTTTGGTTCATTTTTTTTCGGTCACCATGTCTCATACCCCGGTCCGTCTTCCGTCGTCCGACGTACCACCGGTTAGGGAAGGGTTGCTATGGTAACAGCAGTGTATTCTACGGAATACATATGTTTTGAAGTACAGCATCTAGATCTCGCTTTACCGTGTAGAAGTCACCAATGTCTAGAAGTGTGTTCTACTAAAATATGTAATTTATTAAATTGAAGTTACACGGTCAAATTGAGAGTATCGATGAAGACGCGATGCCGGCGCCTTGCCCGACCACTGGTCCTAAGTCGTCTCCTGTGCGTCCTACTTTCCCGGCACCTCCTTCCAGTGCATCGCTCCGTTGGCAGAAGAAAGGCCGGTGGTCCAGAACGGCAAGAGTTGGGTATCGGCCCCCGCTGCGCGTAGGTCTTACATTAATGCCGTCTGGGGAACATGTTAGTGGAGAAAAGCACGGCCCCTCGCTCCCCTCCCCCCCCCCCCATGGCTGTCGGCGGCACCAGCGCAAGCGTATTCGTATTCAAACACACCGTTATAAAAAAAAATCTAGATGGCGCTTTAAACGGAAAGAGGCGGTCTGAAGGGGGTGAGGGGTACCTCACTCCTCGAGAGTTACACAACTGACCTAATCTATTAACGTTGGCAATGTCGTCTGCTTAATGACGCCATTTGTACCGTGGACGACAGCGACGTCAGCAAGAAAAGATTAATGGATAGAGGTAAGGGAAACACTGGACGGTCATTATTTCCGTCTTCGACGCTCTTTAATCTGTAGTGTTATTCCTTTGATCCCCTCCCAAGTCCTTTCAACCTGAAGAGCTGCCACGCGTGCGACTAATCCGGGTAGCGCGTCTTTGCGCATGCTCCTGCGCACGCCGGAAGTCAGATGGCTCTCGGGTTTCATTTCCGGTACCCTGACACCAACTCTCGACCACGCGGCGTTGTTGCGATAATCTCCGTCTGCGGACTTCGAGTGGCTTTTCGACGAGAGTGCGAGGTTCGGTCGATCTGAGGAAATTGTGAGACCGCAGCGAGATCTACCTTGGGTTGTTTTCGAACGTAGATCGTATAGAGCTTTTTTTGTTTTCGGGAGTAAAATATATCTCTTTTCAAAAGTCCACCAAGCAACACTGGCGGCAGCCCTATGTTGGGCGCCACTTCCTGTGCGAAGCGTGTTATTGGATTCGAGTGCGCGCCAAGCGCTGATACAGCACTCGTGTTCAATACATTTGGACACAGATTTGTATGTAACGGGTGACACGTCACGGGTTACTTGTACCAAGATTTTCTTTTGTAACGAAGTAACGATTTAGTTACAGTTTCAAGAAAAGGAACAAGTAACGTATTTCCGGTTACTTTTTGATGAAGTAACATGTAGTGGCTACTAAGTTACTTTGCAGTGGAACGTATAAAACACCACGTATACAACCTAGTTCTCACCCCGGCTTACGCCCGTAATTTGCTTGACGAGAAAACGCTAGATAGAGCATAAAAAAGATGTGTGAAATGGACGCCAGTATAGTTCAACGTTAATAAAACCCTCAGTTAAGACAACCCACCCATGGAACCTGGGCCGCTAGCGTCCACCGAGACCGAGCTAAATACGATAACAGCGCCACCCTTTAGCGGCGAGTTGAAACATGAAAGCTGCTTTACATAGCTACTGCGAGATGGCCCTGCGAGATGGCGCCACCGGCCCTAGACCGACTCGACGTGCAGCAGTGCAGTTCCCGGAGTTTACATTGCGGGAGAAATGGCGACGTTGTGATCGCCATTAGCTCGGTTCTCGAGTACGAATCGGAGCCACTTTTTACAGCGGGCTCTATGGCAGTTTCCCAACTGAGGGGTTTTAGGAACGTTGGTATAGTCACAGTTATCCCTTAATAAGCGCTTTAAAAAGCGAGGAATTATTAACGACGACACAGATTCGAAGCGGCTACTGAATCATAAAAACGACGCTTTCGGAGTAGACGAGAAAGCGACGCGTTACTTTCAAGTCTGATATAAGGCCTTCCTTTTTAATTGCAGTAAAGAGTAACGTACCTACCGCCGGGTCTCGAATCTGGCCGAATCCTTTAAAAGGACTGCATAAAGACGGCTTGGTAACGTATCGCGCTATGATTTCCCACAGAGGTGCCTGAAGGTAATAACAACATCACATCAGATTTTAAAATAAATGAAGCTTACTTGAATGAATAGTAAAACAAACAAAAAATAACTGGTTTTCTCTACCTATGGCGCCTGTCTGCTAACCGCGCACCCTATGACTGGCGCAGAAATCGACAGATGGCAGCAGCGGCATCGGCGGCTCACGGAAGCCCAGTAGCCGTGGCCCGGTTCCGCCAAGATCAGACGACATGTAGCTGAAATTACTCGACGAACCATCGGTTTGATTTGTTTTAGGTGCATTTAATGTGTTTATAAAGGAAGAAAGAAATCATGCACTGACCATTATAGCACCGAAAAAGCGCCCGCCGTTTAGGATTGCAAAAGCTTGTCTGTTTGGCGCACCAGGAGTCTGTTGAGCTGAGAGAGTTCGGCCTTTTTAAGAAGCTTTTGACAGCCTGACAGCTCTCCATGCTAGATAACTTGGAGAGGACACCACCACTGGCGCGAAGAATTGCAGCCGAAGCGATGGCATTGGAGCAACTCGGACACCAGTTCAGGTTTCAGTGGCTGCCAAGCCACTGTGGCATCAAGGGAAACGAGATCGCCGACCAGATGGCCAACTTCGCCCACGATGAGCCCTCTACGCCCACATCCAAGGTGCCCCCGTCCGCGGACGCCAAGCTCCTTGTGGCGAGGGAGATCGCAAGCCAGCACCCAGACGCAAGGGTGGCACAAAGCGACCACCCGGCCCGGCTCCCAGCACGCATGTACAGGGCAACGGCGGCTGTCTTCCACTGACTTCGGACGGGCAGCGCCCTCACCCCCGCATGGATAAACAGGATCAGAGCCTCTAGGAGTCCAGACTGCAACACCTGTGGGACTCGCGCAGATGACGTCCACCTCCTCCTACAATGCACCCTACGATACAGAGAAGTGCCCAGGAAGAGCACAGAAAACTCAGCCACCCTACAGCTCTCTAGAGGAGATCATCAGACCACGAGGCACAAACTGCACCAAAAAGAAGGCGTTGAAGGCACTAGAAAACGACTTGGACGAGACAGGATTAATCTCCCTCCTCTGAAGAAAAAGGCAACAAAGAGGAAAATGGTGACAACAGCCTTTCCAACAGACTGACTCATCAATTCTACTCCCTGTAATCGAACTAAATCAGAAAACTACCCACTTTCGCCTACATCGGACTTCCCCAATCACCATCTAGGCAACTGGAACCTATTCAAACCAGCCTTGACGATGGCTATGACCATCACAGACCCCCGGCCTGCAAATTAGACTTTGACGGTTAGAGAAAGACAAAAAAAACCACCCTTCCCCCTCTTCTACTCCCTCTCTTCCCTCTTTATTTCCCAAGAACCCTTCCCTCCGACTGTGACATGGGCGTCTAAGTACACCCCAACAACAGTCGGTTTCCCAACCCCCTCCCAAAAAACGCATACTACTACGGGACGACTGCTTCCGTCCGCCATTTTGGGGTTCTGACTCATAGGATCTTTATGCGATTTCGCAGGAATAAAGAAGATAAAGGAGTAACGCCATTTTGTGTTACCGCGAAATCCGCTGGTTCTAGCTAGCAACAAGCTCCGCCCATTGGCCAAACTCAGTATAAACGGCTCTGAGCCGCCGGAGCCGCTGCCGCCATCTGTCGGATGCTGCACACATAAGAGAATACGGGACTAACAAACAAGCGCCGTAGGTAAAAAAAAAAAAAAAAAGTTATCGTTATTGTTGTTGTTTTTTTATTTCTTTTATCTTTTACGTAGGTAAGGATGTTCTTTGAAATTTTGATGCGATGCGTCCTTTAGTCACCTCTGTGTAGGGTGACCAGACGTCCCGTTTTGGCCGGGACAGTCCCGTTTTTGAGGTCCGCTTCTGCCTTCCCGTCTTTTTGTTCCAATTAAGAATGGTGTCCCGGTTTTTGCAGGAGTGCCTAGTTTCGAAATTGCCACCAAGCGAGTTGAAGCAAACCGAAACTCGCTTTGAAACCAAAATGAGTGCATGCAACTGAACTGTGAGTGTGGCTGTTCCCTAGGCCCTAAGGCCCAGTGCAATATGGTAACGTTTTGAAATAAGAGAAGTTATTTCATTAAATTGTTTCTCACAATCTCAATCTTTATAACTTATAATTTAAGGGGCCATAGCGACTGGTATGGCCCCTTAAAAGCGATGTTTATTTATCCGCGAAGTTGGTGCCCTCGCCGAGTCTCGTCGTTGACATCAGTCGAGGGTAAATCAGGTAATCAGCAATTGCCTTGTCCTACCAATATCACGCATGATCCGGGCGTCCCCTTAGACAACATGAGGTAGGACATCTACCAGCACCTCGCCTCGTTCGAGATAACAGAGGTACCTCAGCCGCCTCGCGGCGATGTCGTCCCGTTCAGAGAGCAGCGAGCTCGGGCCCGAAACTGAACTGTTGCACATGTCGCCATATCGGCCAAGTCGCGTAGCAGACGACGCACTACGTGTTGTCTATAGCGCGCACGAGCACGACTCCACCGGCTACGCAATCTCTCTGTAATATATTACAGCCCTTGGGCACTCTGACTAAGCTAGGTAGTAACGCGTTGACGCCACCAAGTGTCAACGCTCATAACTACGGTACGCTTGACCCTAGGGAGCGCGCTGACGTCGCGAGCAAGTCGCGAGCGCGACGGATATCTGATAGACCGCACCGCGCTCTCCGATGACTGATTTTAAAGCGCTCGCGATAATCGAACTTTTCGAACAAAAAATACAGCCATCCGCTTAAAGTACAAGTGTGCGATTGTCATTAGGATAGAGTTGATAATGTTTAACTTATTTCTGAACCTGTGAGGTATATTTTATGCTTCGATTCAGTACCCCTTTATGTTACATTAATTCCTGCACTCCTCCCACATACCTTCAGAGCTTTGCCTCTCTTGGTGCAACTTTACGCGGAACCGGGAGAGGCAAAATCTAGTTGGAAGCGTAGAAACAAGATATGGTAATTACCTTACGTTTCTGTATGGACATAAAGTTTCTTGACATGTGGAGCCATGGTACACCCGTAACGTCAATATATCCTAATTCAACGCATAAAGGAGGAAATTATGAATTCTCGTGAGGAACCGCACTTATTTTACTACGTTTTATTGTTGTTTTTAGGTGAATACGAGTATAATTATTTTTCGAGAGAAGTAGCGAGTAGTGGTAGTTAGTCACTTTTGTCGGGGAATGCGTACAAAACAAGTTACCCTATTTGGTGTTCACCCTAGCTCGCACCAATGACTTTCGCGGCAGAACAACGCTAACAAGGAAATATAATAAAGATGCCGGGGGATGTATCAAAAAGCTAGGCACTGTAAACGACACAACATAATGGAAGGAAGCTTAAAAAAAAGACATATTCAGAGTACCAAGAAGGTCAATCGTTACTTTTGAGCTCAGGTAATGCGTTCCATTTTGAATGTCAGTAACAAGTAACGTACTTGGGCACATTTTGAGTGAGCAACCAGTAACGGTGTTTAGTTACTTTTTTTAGTAATTTGTACGTGTCTGATCAATTGTCAAAAACCAAAACTTCAGCTGAAATGTTATAATAAAAAACAAATATCACGCAATTTTTTTTTTTTTCTTGCTTTAGGCATAATTTTTGCGGACATTGGCCGATGCGTCCTTGATGGTGTCTGAGTGCATCTTCTTGTTTGGCCACGGGTTCGCGCACACCGCGCGTTCCGGTGATTGCGTCCGAGCTTGCTTCAAACAAGGCATCGCTATCCGATGCCCATTCAATTGACTTTTTTTCTCTTCTTTTTTTTTTGTCAGAAAATTATGTTATAGGGTCTGAAACTGGACATTTTTGCGTCACTACTGGCATCCCGAGTTTGTTCCCGCTGCGTTCACAACGAGAAAATGCTTCTCGGTAACAGCGAATGTTATAAAAGCGCAACCATGCCGTAAAGTACTGGACGTCGTGAGCCGTTGTTCCTTTTTACGCCAAAGAGGCTTCCTGCGTCGACCATGCGAAGTTTCTTCTGCCGTGGTCGTTCCGCTAATACATCGTAAGTGTCTCGATCTTGTACGACATCTCGTATGTATACCGGAGCTCAGAGAGCGTGGAGTGAAAGCTCGCGCTGCAGAACCCAGGGATCCTGTAAGCCCCTCTATCCTGGGAAAAGTGGCGCCAATCATTGTTGCGTAAATGCTCGAAACACGTGCCGCGCTCCACTTCTGGGAAGAACATGGCGTCTGAAATCTAGCTCAGTGCAGCACTGTGCCACCATGATCTTCCCAAGGACTGCACGTTGCACGTGCGTCTTGCACCAGACGCACCTTGCGTTACTTTTTAAAACATGAAGGGGCTTTAGGATCGTGGGTTTAATCCCGACCCCTGCCGGATGACCATCGAACCGGCGCGCACATCGTGTATCACTATACTCTGTTTCACCTTATGTGGTACCGCAGCGAAGGCTAGAAGCGCGAGCTCATAACGT